>VWZF01004879.1:290641-458165 GCA_013396755.1 Sclerurus mexicanus | reverse complement strand
ATGGTGTGTGAGAGGGACTTGGTGTGTGTGAGCGGGGCCATTTTGTGTCAGGGGGGCTGTGGGGTGTGTGAGGGAGACATGGTTTTTGGGGGGAGACATGGTGTGTGAGAGGGGACCCAGGGTATGAGGGGGGACATGGTGTGTGTGGGGGGAACATGGTGTGTGAGAGGGGACCCGGTGTGTGAGGGGGGACATGTTGCGTGAGGGGAACGTGGTGTGTATGAGGGACACCCTGGCATGTGAAGGGGGCCATGTTGTGTGAGTGGGGTTGTGGTGTGTGTGTGAGAGGAGACATGGTGTGTGTGAGGGTGACCCAGCAGGTTCACAGTATCCCAGAATGGGTCAGGTTGGAAGGGACCACATTGGGTCATATGGTCCAACCTCGCTGCTCCAGCAGGGTCAACACAGAGCACATAGCACAGGATTGTGTCCAAAGAGCTCTGGGATGTCTCCAGTGAGGGAGACCGACACCCCCTCTGGGCAATCTGTTCCTGGGCACAGGGTTGCTGAGCCGCCTCTCCTGTCTCTGCCCCCCGTGCAGGTGAGACCCCGGCACACATCGGTGGCACCACACTGTTTGGGGACAACGTGGATGACGAGTGGTTCATCGTCTACCTGGTCCGGGAGATCACCAGGGACTTCCCGGGGCTAGTGGCCAAGTAAGGCAGGTCCTGCTGAGGTGCCCAGTGGTTTAGAAGGGGTGTGAAGGGGCAGTGCCTTTGCTTTGAAGGCCCTGTTTTAATATTCTCCATTCTTGGAGGTGCTTCCCCATCCCTGGAAGTGTTCAAGGCCAGGTTGGACAGGGGCTCAGAGTACCCTGGTGCAGTGGAAGGTGTCCCTGCCCATGGCAGGACACCAGATGATCTTTAAGGTCCCTTCCAGTGGATTTAGAAGGATGTTATTGTGCTCTGCAAGGCTTTCCCTGTTAAGAAACCGATTTCTCTTTGGCTAGGATTGATGACAACGATGGAGAGTTTCTCTTGATAGAAGCAGCTGATTTTCTCCCAAAGTGGCTGAATCCTGAGAATAGCGAAAACAGGGTGAGTAAAACTTCTGTGCATTTGGCAAGTGGCCTTTTACATAGCATCTGGAATCTTCTCTTGCACCTCTAGCCAAGTGGTCTGACTGCCCCTGAAAATCCAGAGTGCTCGCTGTCCCTTACTAGTGAAAGAAGTTCTGGTCACAGCTCAAGACTTATTTTAATTAACAGCATGGGGGGTTTTGTAGCACGGTCTGTTTTCATTCTGGTTTTAATGAGCTGCTTTGTGCTTGTTGAATGAGAGGCTCGATGGCAGGGAACCCCTGACACTTGATTTGGAGCGCTGTGCTCTTGCAGAATGTTCTGTAGAGTGAGTGTGTCCTGAGCAGGGAATGCTCAAAGCAGGAGGCAGACTGGGTGAAATAATGAGCTGATTCCTTCACCCGGATGTGAATGGTTGCTAGTGGCTATGTCACTGAGTTTCTTGGCAGTGGATTTAAATGGAAATAATTCACCCTTTCATTAGCAATAAATTGTTTAATTATTTTCCCCCTACTCTAAGACTCTTCAAAGGGATGAAACAACACAAAAATGAATTGCGAACCTGTATCTGGACTATCAAGGCCATATTTTCCTTTCACTGAGGGAGCAGACAGAGTGATGAGGGAGTTGATAATATTACATTTAGTGCTTTTCTTAGGATCAGGAACCAAAAGAGGTCACATGTAGCACCTGAAATAATGGGTTTTAGTCCCTGTCCTATTCTTCAGCCTTTAGGTTATGCTGATTCTCCTGAAGCAAACCTCTAGTTGAAGAGAAAGTTTTAGTATTACTGATATTAAGGAAACAAGATACTTGACCAAACTTGCTGCAGTTAAATTAGAGGGGTTTTATTTACTGTTTGGATCACTGTTGGAGACATCTTGAGGTCCATTTTTAAAAAAATGATGCTGCTTCCTGTATTATTTCTATATTTGTACTTCAGTGTTCCCTGTGTTTAAACAACTGCATTTGTATCTGAAATTAGGTTTCCCATAAGTCAGTGTAAGCCTGTTCTTACCCTGTCTGATGAGAGTGTTGCCCTCTGCCAGGTGTTCTTTTACAAAGGAGAACTGCACATCATTCCGCTGTTGGAGACTGCGGAGCAGGAATGTGACCTGTCTGCTCCGTGCCCAACAATCTCAGAGGCACTGACACTGCTATCCACCCGTTCTGAGGAGTTCCTGGCTGCAGAGCCCATCAGAGCTGCAATCAATAAACGCATCGATGGGTATGGGGTGTTTAATTTGGGCTTCTGCCACAGTGGGTTCGGATTCTGGGCTGTCTGGGGTTTAAACATTTCCCTAAGAGGTGATAAAGTTGGTTCTGTTTTAGAAAGCACCACCTAGCGGTTTTTCTATGGCATTCTTGGGGAGAGGGCGATCAGTGTCCTGTAAACTGTGATCTGGGGGCTCTGCAGCTGGTTCACTGCTGTGAGTCCACACCTGACAGAGATTATTCTTCCTGGCCTTCTTGTACTGAAAAATCTCAAGGATCTGTGAGCCTGGAGGAAAAAGAGTATTTTAACTAAAATGTAGAACCAGTACATTTTTTAGAGCCTCAGCTTGTCACAGCTGTGTTCAGCACTGTCAGCATGAGCCAGATGACTTCTACACTCAGTGTCCTGAAGGATACTGTATAACTGGATATGTTAGTTAAGGTCACAGTGATTCATCTTAACCAATGTGGGGATTAAATTTCATTAGCCATGGATACTTATGGAATATAGAAACAGCCATTCCAGGCATTAGCTTAGCCGAGTTTGAACTTTAGAATAACATAAGTTCACATTACAGTGAAAATGGGACTAAGAATAAAAAAGGAGCGGCTTGGGTTTGCAGTGCACTGATTATATTCTGTGCTGTTCCATGACACAAGGTATCCCGAGAAAATCCAGGCCTCCTTGCACCGCGCCCACTGCTACCTCCCAGCCGGCATCGCGGTGGTGCTGCGGCAGCGCCCCTCCCTGGTGGCTGCGGCCGTGCACGCCTTCTACCTGCGAGACCCGGCGGATTTACGAGCCTGTCGCCGCCCTTTCCACACCTTCCCTGCAGAGCAGCGGGTGATGACTGTGGTCAGTGACCTTCTAATTTGCCGTTCGCTTCTGTGATTGACAAGGGTTCTGTGGGCAGTGCTGTAAATACGTGCGTTTAAGTTGACATGGGTGCATTTTCAAAGACCCGAGCATGAGATAAATGTTTCTGAAATCAGAGATTGTGCTAATAGTTCCTCTGCTGGAATGCTTGCTGAATAAATTGATCTTCTTCTGTGGTCAGGGCAGTTTGACACCACTGCCAGCCAGCAGAAGGAGTTCCTGCCGACTACCCTCAGCTGTTTCTGCCAAGGCTTTTCACCTTCTTAGCTGTGCTCACACACTTCATGAAGTGTTTCATGAGCATTGTCCAAGCACTGTTGTGTCTGATACATTTTGTTACAGGGTTATACACCTCGACTTCTGAAAAGAAGCTTTGGAGTAAATTTTTAGATTTCTAGAACATTTCTGAAATCTCAGCTTTGCTTTCATTAATAGAAAAGAGCCCTTACATATTTCAAAATATACCTTGTTGGTGTGAATACTGAATACTGAGAATTTTTTCTACTGTACTTAGACTGATTGAAGTTCATGTTTATTTAGAGAAGTCAACTTGGAATATACTTTGTAAGACCTGAAGTCAACATATCTTAGAGAAACCTATCTAAGAAGTATTTTGGATGCAGTCTCTGGTATTGCCTGTAATGTGGGTGCCTTAAAACACAACTTAGATGAGCCTGGTGGAAAGTTGATGCCTGTACACAACACAGTCACGCTGCAGTGAGTGGTTTTCTCTTGCTCTGACTGTTTCAGGTTACTTTCACACGGTGTTTATATGCACAGCTGGCACAGCAGAAGTTTGTTCCAGACAGACGCAGTGGATACACTCTGCCAGTTCCATCTCACCCTCAATACAAAGCGTATGAACTGGGCATGAAACTGGTAATGACTTTTTAGTCATTCTGTACTTGGTTTGCCTGTGTATTTGTGTCCAGGAAATGACTCTTTGCTTGTAAATTGTCCAGAAAAATGTAAGTGAAGTTTGCCATGCCTTGAGAACCTCTTGTTGTTGCATCTCTTATACAGGCTCATGGCTTTGAAATTTTGTGCTCCAAGAGCAGTAAAGTATCTCCCAATTCCAAGAGAAATGTGTTAAGTGGTCCCCTGTGGGATAGATTCCTCAGGAGCTTGAAGGAAAAGGATTATTTCAAGGTGATGTTATGTGTGTGTGTCTGTGTCTTAAAAACATTCCAGGAAAAATGTTTTAGCTCTTGAACTTGTGTAAGTAGTTGCAGCAGGGCAAGAAATCTAATGCTTCTCTCTATGGAAAATGAATTAATGTCTTCAAAGGAGGTACATGCAGTTCGTTCCCCTTTGAAATTAATTTATTTTGGAAATGAAAAGGTAGTTTGGGGATGAATTCATATATCTAAAGGAAGGGGAGAAACACACTTGAATGAAGGAAACCACAATATGGTGTGTGAAGTATAACTGATTTCACTGGTTTACATTTCATTTGCATGCCTCTAGAATTAAATATTCCTCACGACTTTTACATAACATCATAAATCTCTTTGGGCCCATGGAAGTGTCATTTTGGCTGTGTGTGTTCATGCATTAAACAGGGAGAACTGGAAGGGTCTGCTAAGTACTCAGAACTGTTGCACATGGCAGAAGATTACTTCCAGCAGTCTGTTACCACTCCAGAAAGGTAAGAGCTACTTGAAACTCATGAGCATCATACACAGTGCCTACAAGGACTTTGAACTTACCTTTTAAAATTCTTGTTACAAACAACCTTAGCCCTTTTCTCCGTTGCACGTTTAACAGTGCACAGTGCCACGATGCTCTGGCTAGGAGAAGTATTCCTTTAGAATACCCTCTACTAGTAGAAGATTTTGCTTGAGTAACTATTTATCTTGGTTTTGTAAAGGGCTAAGCTCTTCCAAGTGGGTTAAGTGGTGACTGAAAAACATTATTTGCTTGGTTGACTATAGAAAGTGTATAAAAGTTTCATTGAAAAGCAGTGAGTAATAAATCTGGAATAATCTAACTCCTTTACTCAAGACAGGCAGCTGGCTATACTATTCTCCAAAAGATCAAATCCAAGAAATAAACCATTACAAAAATAGCTGAGAGTTTGCCAAGTCATAATATCTTGACTGTTAGTTTTTTGAGTTTCCAGTCTGTGCTGTTTGGGATCTGGCAATCTTTGTATTTACCAAGACAAAATAAATATAAAGAAAAGGAAACACAAGAAGTGGGCTTTGGAGCCATCAACTACAAATTACAGCCACTGACTGTGTCTTGTTCTGGCAAATACTAAGGGTAGTACTCTGGTGCTTCCCCCAGATTCACTCACCTTTTGACATGTTTGCACAGAAAGTAAAAATGAAGAATTTGAGTGAAAACCTGAATGTAAAGCATGTGATGCCATTGAATCCAGTTCAGTAAATTAAATTTTTTACCTTCTAGCTCTGTTGAAGTGAGCCCAGGTGATGAAATCTTGGCATTGCTACAGACAATATCCATTGATTTGAAGGAATTAGAGAGAGAAGCAGCTTGTCTTCCTCCAGAGGATGGTGAGCTGGACTTGGGGGGAGGTTGGGATTATGAGTATTTGCAGGGGGAGGGAGAGTGTTCACAGCTATAAAGGGAGAGCCAGTCCAACCTTCATTAAGACTAAATATTGGATTGGCTCTCCCTCCATAGCATGAATCTTTCTTCCTTCATTTAGTGTCAGAAAGATTCTCTGTGACCAGAATGATATCTCCTAGTTTGAAGCTGCGTGCAAAGCAGAGTTTTAGAGCAGTGAAGTGAAATCTCAGCTCTCCTCAGCCTCTCACTGCCTTATGCCCTGTGGGACCCAGAGCCAGCACAAAAACTTCACAGTGCAAAAACAAGCTGCAAAATGGTAGCAGGACTCTCAGCTGTGTGCTTTGAGCCCCGTGGGCTGACAGGCTTGTGCACAATAGCAGATCTGTCCTGTGTTCTTTCAGATGACAGTTGGCTGGATATTACACCAGATGCTCTGGATCAGATGCTGAAGGAGGCAAGAAATGAATCCCTTCCCTGTGCAAACAAGGAAGAGCAGAAATACGACTTGGAAACAGTTGCTGAGAGCATGAAGGCTTTTGTATCCAAAGTCTCCACGCACGAAGGAGCAGAAATGCCATGGTAGTAGTGTTTTTGAGTTTGGTGGCTGGTGTAGGATGTTTCACTCTGCTGCAGCCCTGGTTCTCTGAGGCAGAGAACCAGAGTTTGAAAGTGTTCTGCTTAGCAGAGGCCTGAAGCAAACCCATATGAACAGCAAATATGTAGTTGCTTTTAAACCAGCTTGGTGACCCCTCTAACACTGGTGCTGGAAGTTGAGCTATTTCCTGTCACTCTCTTACTTAGTTTGGGTTTGTGGTCTTTAAAATTTTTCTCTCTCGTGCCAGGAACTCCTCCACTCACTGTTTCATTTCTAACCTATGCAGGTTTCAAACTTCTGAGCGCTTCTAAGACCATTAATTCAAATATCCCAACTTTAACCTAGGCTTGAGAGAAATCACTGTGCTATTATGCCTGTGTTGGGCTTCTGCAAGCATAAAAGCTTTGTTTATTTAAAAATACTTTTATATTTCAGGTCATCTGATGAATCCCACGTTACCTTTGATGTAGATTCTTTTACGAAAGCTCTAGACAGAATTTTAGGTGAGGTTGCTTCTTTGTTTGAAACAAATCGCTGCTGACTTGCTTGCTGTCTGTACTGACACCAAATAATACTTAGGGGCAGACTCAGAGGAGCTGGATTCTGATGATCTGGATGAGGAGGAGGAGTTTGGCTTCTCAGAGGAGGATGATGAAGACTTAGATGCTGGAAATCAAAGGCAAGACCAGAAGGTATCACCTGATGACCTCATCGGCAGCCTCAAGTCATATATGAATGAGATGGACCGTGAACTGGCACAGACCAATGTTGGCAAAAGTTTCACCACCCACAAGAAAGGGGTGAGTATGCCTTGAGCTTTAGCAGGACAGTGGAAAGATGCTGATCAAAAACCTTCCCACATGCCAACAAAACGTGCTGTGGTTGCACCATAATGCAATTTTTTCAACAAAAGCGTACCTAAGCTTTAACTCGCATAGCTTTTCCAAGCTTTAGTTTCATTTCCCTGGTTTTAGTTGTAAAGCAAGCAGCTGCAGCTTAACTTGTAAGTTCCTGTAGTAGGTTGCTCCCATAGGAAACTGAGCCAGGACTCAGCAATGCTTTATGTCCTTGTCTTGGAACTTAATTTGTGTAGTGGACAGTGATGATTTTTAGCTGGCATGAGCATTTGGTGGCTAAATTCCTGTCTGTCAAGACTGTGGAATGTACTACACTTTGTTGGCTGCAGAATTGTTTCTTTTTTTCTTTTCCCTCGTGGTTTGTATTTTTTTTAATCTGCTTATGCATTTTAATAAAACTTTCTCTTTGTACTTACTGTAGGCAAGTTCTGTTAAAGCAACTCCATCTGAGAGTGCTGATTCTGGAGCTGAAGACCCTGAGCTGGCACCAGTTGATGTGGATATGAACCTGGTAGCTAACCTGCTTGAGTCCTACAGTGCTCAGGCCGGCCTGGCAGGACCCACCTCCAACATTTTACAGAGCATGGGAGTGTATTTACCTGAAAATACAGATCATTGTGGCTCAAGCAGTCGAGCAGCACAGTGAGAGACATGGCTGGTGGAGAGATGAAGCACAGACAGACCAGCAGTGTGTGGAAGAAGAGACCAAAGGTTTCAGCTTAGGGCATTCTATGCATTAAGTGTGACTTTAGAGATGCAAAGTAAATCTACCTGCCAAAACCTTCTGTTTGGATACTATCTTGGACTGAAATCAGACTTTTTCAGTGCTAAAGCGTTTTCAGAAAACTGAAAAATGATGTCATGACTTGAATGAAACTTCTATTACAAAACCTGTCTTCAGTTTTCCAAATCAGTTACCCAATTTGCCAGAGCTATAAAATGTCCTTTTACCCATTGCTGGGTGGTTTCAGTTCTCTGGAAAGCAGTTCATATTCTGAAAATGCTGCTGCCTTCAGGGGGAGGTGGGGAAATACCATATTACAGGAGCACCTCATGGACTTGGGAACGCTGGTTAAACGTTCAGCAGACATTTAATCCTTTCCAAAAGCACAATGCTTCATTGTAAGAACTTCTGATAATTACTGTAAGAGTCTGGTCCTTCTTAACCAGGAGGATTTGAACAGTAATTGCATCAAATATGTAAATATTGGCTGGAAGTATTTTTGAATTTATTTCAATAAAAGCAGAAACACAACTTGATGACTGGAGATGGGGGTTTTTTTCCCTCTGAAGGCACACAGAATTCCCTCAGTGCAGTATCAGAAGTTCTTGGAGTTAAAGCATTTTCATAATTGGGCATTTTGTGAATTCCATTCTTGCTAGATGTTGGCACTATGCCAGCAGTAGCTGTGTGTGAACCCAGGCTGAACAGTTTAGGTTTGGTTTCCAGTGAAAATGGAGCTGGAAGGCGTGTGCAGCATGTTGCTTTCACATGGAATGAAAAAGCTATTCTAGATATGATGACCTACCTTTTAACAAGATAAATTTGAATTAAAATGTGTAGAACTTCTTGATTTACAGACAGCAAGCACACAGTCCTGCCGGGTCTGAATCAAGCTTGTTTTTCCTTTTTTTTTTTTTTTAAGTTCAACGATTAATCAAGTGTCTTAACTGGTAGAAGAGAAGCTCATTTTTTGTTTTGTTTGTGTGTTGAATTTTTCTTCAACCACAGTCAGAAAAATAGTATTCAATGACATAAAAGCCTGACTAATCCTGAAGGTGTACCTGATTGCTTTTAGAGGACTGAATTAGCATTATTAATGTTATTAATAATATTATTAGTCTAAATACTGGAATACATTTAGTTGAATTCTTTGGTTTAATTTTTTTTTAATGTCAAGTGTTGGCATTATTTTAAGTGCCAAAGCAGACTGTAGCATAAATTGTTTCCAGATACTTGTTGGATGCTGAGTTTCAGTGTTTGACTGCCATGACGACATGAGCTTAACCAATGCACAGAAAATTCTGGCACAACTTGGCAGAGTTTCTCTGAAATTCAGGACTCCTTGACAATGCACAGTGCATGCCTGGCTTGCCAACTTCTGCTGCTCTGTGCTCATGGGTTTGTGTTTTTCCAGGTTGTTTTTGCAAATGACAAATACCTGGTGAAATGCTGCAGTACAATGTTAGAAATACTGGAGATTCTGCACATGGATGCACGGAATGAGTGTGGTTGAAGGGTCTGATGTGCTACCTCCACATTTGTCATCCACTGATGTTGTGTCATTTACTTTGTCAACAGCTTAGGGAGAGCACTGGCAAGCTGGACAGGGATTAGAAATGGACAACAAGAATTGGGAAGTATAAGGATGTTGCTAAAGTTCAAGGAGCTGGGACTGCAGAGAGGTGAGGTGGACTGCAAATTCAGTTAGACAAATTATGCTGGAAAGTCTGGGATAACAGGAGTTCTGGAATCTGGCAGATGAGGATAGCCAGCAGTCAGTGGAGGAAAACAGATGTACCTGAACCTTGAAAAGGGTTTATGTCTGAACAGGGAAGGTGATTGGCACTGAAGCTGCATAAATGTCTCCATGGTGAGAACTTAGATCAAGTTTAGATACTTTAAAAATACTTGAGTTTCAAGAAGATGATCACATTTAGTTCTCTTGTACCACACAAAAGGTCAAAACAGATCGAAGGATTCTTCTATTGTAGTATGTTCAGAACAAAGCTGCTGATCTTGCTGCTTGGGTAATCTCACATTTCCATCAGTGGGACAGTGATCTCTATTCCAGCTATTTCCATTTGTTTAGCAGCTTCACAGTGAAGGCCTTCAAGGCTCCAGAATTGCTTGCAAGAGAGTTTGCCATGGAAGGATAAGCATTTCCATGCTGCCTCTTCACTGCTTTGAAGTAACACACGAGGCATCTCTGCTTTTAATTTTGAGTGTTTTTAGTGAAGGAAGCCTGATGGAACTAATTAGGGAAGACAAGTGCAGTGTGGTTGCCTTTCAACGGATTGCTATCAAAGTTGTCTTTATATTCCAAACTAGTTCAGCTGTAAGTGCATTCCAACACAATTTATTCATTTTGCTCACTTGAGCAGCTGCCTGTTCATCCTGGAACTTTGGAACCTTCCAGAAATGTGGTTTTCTTCTTCAGGCTTGACCCTGAAGCCCATAGTTGTTGACTGGTAGTTTTCAAGCATGAAAACAAATAATGGATCTTTCATCTTCCATATATGAGATCAAAACTAATCCCAGGGGACAGCAGAGACCTGTTCAAACTCTCCTAAACACGTGGGCACTTTGGCTGTTGCCACTTTTGCCACTGAGGAGTTTTATGGAATAGTCTCAGAAGTCAGCATCCCTCAAAGCCACCTGCAAATAAACTGCTTTCAGCATCCTTGTGGTGTAAGTGGATGGCAGCCTCCCTGCTGCCACAAAAGATCACCTCCCTGCGGGACACTTGCCTTTCCAACACTTCAGCACAGGAATGACAGTTATCCCCAGGCATGTGTTAGTTGCAGTGGTGGAAAAGCATTTTTAATGACTCTTTGCCCAGCTCCTGCTGCAGCTGCTTGTCTTGACTCCAGTATGAGAAGCTGGAATTTGTTTTCCATAGCAGCAGGAGTCAGGGCAGGCCCTTTGTACCACCTCAGGATCCCTTGGGATGCTGCAAAGGCTGCAGCAACAGCTGCCCTCCCTCTTGCCATTTATGTCTTTGGAATGGAACACAAGAGCATCTGTTCTGGCAGGTCTGAGATGGAAATTTATTTGTTTTTCCAGCTTGCTTTATTCCCCTAAGAAAATTCCCCGCCATGGAGGGCAGTTTGGGTGCTTGGCTTAAACAGCAGACTGCAGAGCTACTGAAAAAAGTGAGTTGTTCAAGAATATGAAATCAGAGGTGTGAAGTCTTTGTCCATGAGTATCTGTTGCTCAGACACCAGCTGAGGAACCCGATTACCACCTCCTCAGGAAAGAAAAGGTATCCTGTCAAAAATTCCAGGTGCCAAGAGGGGGGAATCAATTCAACAGCAAGCCTGCTTTCAGGGCAAATGAGTTCGCTGTTGTGGTCATGATTTGATCTATCTTGTGTTTGAATTCTTACAGTAATAACCTGTCCTCTTGAAATGTGGTATAAACAACAGGCAGATGTGGGAAAACATGCTGGCTATGCTTCCAGGCTAGGAAGTCACCTTGTGGAGTGCAGTGTCATGGGAAAGGGTGTCATGAACAACTCACAGGTTTCTGGTGTGAAACTGTAGCTGAGAAATGAAGCGATCAATACAGACAGAAGAATATCACATAGGGTGTTACTCCTGTGTGAGGTGGGGATTGCTGTTTGGAATGGAACCTGTGCCCAAGTGGGTCAGTGCTCCCAGAAGGGATGTGAAGAGCAAAGCTATTGTGAAGGTAAAGCTCAGTTTATGCAGAAAAATTATGTAGGTGACTTGACCACTGTTGCATGTAGGAGACAGAAAATGAGATATTTTCAGTAAGACTTTATAATTTGATGGGAAACAGGAGTCATGATACCCAGTGACTGCAGGATGTTGATCTAAATTAGCCTAGGGCAGAACTTTTTTTTAAGTGGTGAGGGTCATTAACCTTACCTGCAGTGATAAGGCCATCCAGTTACAGTGTTGGAATATAATCCAGTTAATGTAGGCTTTCTCCATGCTGCACACTCATGGCAGCCATATTTAACTATCAGATGATGTGTGAATTTGCTTCTGTCCATACCCCAAGCTCATCTTTCTTCTTCTCCTGCTGCTTTTAATACAGAAATAAATCTTCCGTATCCCTTTGCATTATTTCCACTAATAGAAAGAGTGGAGAACACTATATAAAGGATGCCATCTCCAGCTGAGCACAGGGACCAGAGGAAAAGGATGTTACATCAGCATTTTCTGTCCCTGTGCCAATACTGCTCTCCCTGTGAGGCAGCTGAGCAATGTCTTTCTGCTCCTGGGATCTCTCTCATATTTGCCAAGTTCAGCTTCTCCATATAAAGACAATTCTGGACATCTCTAAGTGCACCTGACTGGCTTCAAAATACCACTGGTGGGTCTTAAGAAAAGGCACGTCACACCATCTCCAGGTTGGCAATGTGGCCTTTTTTCTTGACAGAAGTATTTTTGGTGGTGCTCAGTCATTCCCAGGTGTATCCACTGTCACATGAATAACACTTGGCAGTCTTTTCCCTCCCCTGACACAACTGCTTTCCATCTGTTGCTAGGCTGGAAAGTGAACCACATTTAGATGGGGGCTGAAGGGCTGTGGCAGCTAACTCGTTTGAGCAGTGCCTCAGACTGAACACAGGAGCTGTACTTGTGTCATTACAAGTTGTTCTGACAGGCTGAGCTGCTCCTGGCTAGCTGAGGATTGTTTCCCTGACAAATGACTTCACCAGGGTCATGTTGGCAGGGTGTTCCATTATGTGCTCTGTCCTCTCAAGCTGAACATCACACTCAGAGCGTGTCCACCGTGTCTCAGAAGGTGAAGCTATTTCTTGATGGGAGAGCTTCCTCCTTGGCCTGTAATGCTGAGGTCAGGCTTTCTGCCATTCACAGTGATTAATGTCCCTCTGGGGAGGAAAATGCAGCCTTTCCATGCAGCAGCAGAGCAGTCCAGGCGATGAATTCTCAATCCACACCATTTCCAGGTAAGACTTTTTTTTGCTCCCTCAGTCAGAGATAGACAAGTTGTGTCATGTGCTTTGCTTACTTTAATCTTCTGCTGGCACCTGCTAGAGATAAACATGACTTTTATGCCCTGCTGCTTTTGGGAGGAAGGTGGAATGCTGCTCTGAACCAGCCTGCATTGCTCTCCATTAAAAGTTATTTCAGATTAATCAGATGAATATCAGATTTTATAGCTGCCTATCTTATTTTACATCCTGCTGCCTGGTAATACCTGTAACCAACTGGGCTGTAAAGCTGGGAGCTTTTCAGCACTAGGTCTTGCTGCACATCCCTTGCGGGCTCTGAAGGCAGTGGAGTCTCACAGATTGGTAAAATACCAGTATTCCCAAAGAGGATTCAGTGAACACATCAAAGGGATGTGTTATTGAGAGAGAAATATGTTGTTCCATCCCTTTTGCCTGCTGATACCTTTTCCACAGGGAAGCCCTGCTGTGTTTAGTTGGGAAAGCATCTGTCAAGCATTGCCTGTTTCTTTTTCTAGGTCACCTGCCTTTATGAAGTATGTCCTGTCTTGACTGCAGTGAGTGTTCCTCAGGCTTCAGACAGATTTCTGAGGCAAGTGCCAGGGAGAGCAACGTGTCTCATCTTGTTCTGTCCTGCCACGGGTATCATTTCATAACCAAGTCAAAAGGGTACGGATTAAGGATTTTATAAAACAATTTAAAATTTAATGCTTTTCAAAAGCTGTGGTGAGAATATTGCCTTGTAAAAAAAAAAAAAGAACTAGTAGATTGAAAAGGCTTTTTTCTTAACGACAATTAAAAGGAACATGCAGATGTTTAAAACTGTTTTAAGAGGTGAGTCACAGGAGCAAAAAAAATGAGAAAAGAGCTTTGCTTTTCCTCAAGCTTTCTTCCGCATTGGCAGGTACTACTTTTGCTCTTTTTGGTCTTAGGGTCCTTTTTCAGCCACTGGGAGAACAGATCATGTGTGGATATTAAAAAGTACTAACTACATTGATCTGGATGTACACTGGAAGCAGCTTGGGCACATCAGTGAACTACCTAAGGCTGAGCTGGGAGGGCTAAAGAAGAAGCAGAAAGGAGGATGAGAAGCTGGAATATCTTGCTGGCAGGTATCCAGCTCTTCAGTATCTTGTACTGCAGAGAAGGGGAAGAAAGGAATGAGGCTGAAAATGAAAATGGTAGTTCCCAGAGCTGAGAGAGCAAGAGAGAAATGCTGGGGGCCTGGAGTGGTGTGATGGGAGAGAAAAGCAGAAGGGACTATTGTGAAGGGAGGCAGTGAGCCATGCTTCAAAGGGAACTGGATGCAGGAATGTTGCAGCTGAGTGGTGTGAGGGCTCCTGTGGTGTGTCTGGCTGGGCTGGAGGGGAGGCAGCAATGCCCTTGGCTGTACTGGAGTACATTCCTACTGGGGTGACTGACAGATTGAGTTCACAGACATGACAGACACACTCTGACACGTGGGTTTTATTGACCAACTTGGGCTGTTTGAATATGCCACCATGTCCTGAAAGAGTCCCCTCCCAACCTCCTAAAGTAAAAATAACTTGAGGAAACAACCTGTGTCTTGACAGTGTGAGAAAGCCCCCTCTTTTACTTACTGCTGAGTTCCCCTGCAGCCTATCCCCATGGTGGCAGTCAGGGACACATCCCTGTTCCCCCTTCAAGTATCTGTACTGGTGGCTTTGCAGTCTTGGCATCTGCACTCTGACCAAGCAGGCAGAAAGGACTGTCAGCCTGAATCAGCAGCAGATGAAACATCTCTCATCTGTCTCACACACTTAGCTTTCAGTGCCCACGCTGGCTCTTTGTCGCTCTCCCTTCAGAGAGGTGGTTCCATTTCATCAGTACAAGGAGACCAGCTCTCCAGGCAAGCCACTGACCTTGGCCTCAGCACTGTTCCATTCTCTGTTGGAAGTGCAGCCCTTGATGCAGCAGCTCCTTTCACCTTTGCATTATCTGGGTTCTTCTAATATGCTTACGGGTAGGTTTTGCTCTTCCCCTCTCTACCACCAGATAGCTCTGTTCTCTCTTCCTTGGGATGGAAGCAACTGTCTTACTCGTGGGGAAAATGGTGCCTCTAGAGATATTTTCAGTTGCTCAGATATATCAACAAAGTAGAAATCCATTTAACATTTGCAAAAAGAACTGGATGTTTTGTATGGAACTGGAGGATTGAATGGGGAGAGAGACAGAGGAAGGGGAAAGCATACAAGCAGTGGCTTTTCTTATTTTTGATAGCGCTCTCAGATCCATATAAACATGATGCCACTGCCCCTTAATTCTTTTCTGGAAAAAGTGTGCTTTTGATTTCCATTCAATATGGGGGAAAATGGAGGCAAATGGGACAAGGCTGCCATGGTCTCACTGTTAGCTGGTCACAATAAGTTTGATGCTTTGGAACTAAGACTTTTATTGTACATTTACTGCAAGTCATGGAATCTCAGAGGAGATCCACTGCACGTGGGACTGTCTGAGGATGATCAGTTTAGAAATGGCTTCACAGGTCAGTGTATCTGAGTCTGAGTGCCATCAGGGTGGTGCTGTCCTCACTGTGACAAGCCTTGGCCTTCAGAGGCTTTGGAAGCTTTTCTATTGAGTTTTCATAGTGTTGGTGGAATTCCAAACTTGATGAAGTCCTGCCTAAACCTGGGCATTCTGCTGCTTAACCCACTCATGAATCAGCTGGTGAGCAATGGCCTGTTTGGGAGGGAACCAGGGTAAAACACTCCCATCGTCTTGCTTTGAAGATCTGGGCTCTCTCTTGAGACCCTCCACGATTTCCTCCAGGCCAAACCAAC
This sequence comes from Sclerurus mexicanus, assembly GCA_013396755.1. NCBI lineage: Eukaryota > Metazoa > Chordata > Aves > Passeriformes > Furnariidae > Sclerurus > Sclerurus mexicanus. The sequence goes on along the minus strand of VWZF01004879.1, from coordinate 442,595 downwards.
GAGCTTCCTCCAGTTCCAGGCTGTCCATACTGATCTGGAAAGAATTCAAGAGCATCAGTCCCTTAAATGAGCTTTAAATGTGGGCAGTGGTACCTTGCTTGCTCCTGTACCTACAAAGATCTTATGCTAGGATGCCCAGAGTGCTTTATCCATGCCTGATGCTATTCCAGGAGAGGACACTACTGTCCACCTGGGCTTCCTTGGGAAGCCACAGATCAGGTAAGCCTGTTCATTGTGGCATTGCCCTGCAAAGCACCAGTGGCTCAGCACAGTAATTAATGTGGCAGAATCTGATTGTTCCATGGCAAATGATAACACCAGAGAGAACCTCCTCTGTGAAGTTCAGAGGAAGAAATACAGGGGTGCTGGGCTATGGGGTTGTATATTCAGTCACTTTGCAAAACCTGTTGTGTTGCAACAGAAAATAGGATTATTTTGAACTTTGTTCTTCACCTGCAGAAAAACCCAATGGCAAACTGCATTTAGAGAGGATGTGATGCTCTCCTAACTGAATTCTGTGGACTGAATTTTGAGTGAAATGCCTCAGGGGGGGTCCTGTGCTCGCTCACCTCAGCCTGCTGTGCTCTCACCAGGGCGTGACAGGCCACCATCAGACAGCTGCTGGGGAAGGGCCAGTGCTGGGAGGCCGAGTAGCAGAGCGACTCCACCTCCAGCCCCACCTCCTCTGCCACCTCCCGCCGCACTGTCTCCTCCACGTTCTCACCTGGAAGCAACCAAAGTGAGGTAAGGACGGCCTGGCCTCGGGGCAGCAAGGAAAACGCTCATTTCCGAGGTGTTCCAGCCCCGACCACGGGGGAGCTCGGGCTGTGCTGACCTGGAAATGCTCGTCAGCAGGATACTCCATCAAATTCATCAGCAGTGCTTACCTCCCATAACACAGCCACCAGAGACATTTTTTGGCCCTCTCTATATGCAGAACAAGTCAACATCTCCCTTTTTAAACCATTTTCCCTCCTGTAACAAGAAGTCTGTACAGTTTTTCCTCTGAGCCAGACTGCACTAGCCACAAAATGGACTAAAAGAAGTATCAGGGGTTCTAACCTGGGGAGTTTAAAACTTCTGTTTCCCAGCTGGGACGTAAGCAACTGCTCAACACCAGAATTCCCATTCTCTTTGAATTCTGTCTGAATGGGAACACTGACCTATTTAGATCCAATATGTTTTTCCCTGGTATCGTAGAACCATGGGGTTGGGTTGGAAGATACCTTAGAGATCCCTTTGTTCCAACCCCCTGCCATGGGCAGGGACACCTTCCCCTAGCCCAGGTTTCTCCAAGCTCCATCCAGCCTGGCCTTGAACACTCGTAGGGATGGGGACACATACCACCTGTGTGTCCATCCTTCTCTCCGAGCAGGTGTGTCCCCAGTCTGTCCCCACCCCCTGCATGCCCAAGGTCACACCTTACCCATGTCACAAAAGCCTGAGAGAGCCGTGTACATCCCAGGGGGAAATGAGGGCTGTCGGGCAAGGAGGCACCGGCTGCCATCAGACACCAGGGTGATGACCACTGGAGACATCTGTGGCAAGTGCATCAAAGAGCAAAACAAGTTCAGACCAAGCAAGTAAGTGGAAATTTTCGCTTTTCCTGGCTGGTCGAGGGTCACTGGATGAGCACTAAAGACAAAGTACCCAGGTGCCTTTTGCAGCTTCCCCTCTGTGCGACCCAGCAGCGCTGGCTTGTGACCCAGAGTCCCTCGTGTTCTTCCCCTTTGCTGTGTAGGTGCTCACCTGGGGGTAGTAGGTTATGCCACTGGCATGGCAGACACGCTTGCTGCCAGCTGTGTTTTTCTGAGTGGGCTGCCCAGTTTTGCTGCAGTACTGGTGGGAATCGTGCCACCGAAGAAGGGACTGGGCCTGCAAACACGACAGAAAAACACACATTTTATTTACATTGCTGCACTGGGATGGTTCAGAGCAGTCTCCCTGGATAATACTCTGTATGCAATTGTGGGGATACACTTTGATTATCTCTGGAAGCCTCAGAAATGTAAATGAAGTATGGGCACTGCTTTGAAAGATGCCATAAACTGCATTCACTGTTTCCTGCTTCCAAATTTGCGTATGTTTGAGAGAGGTGGGGAAGAGTTGTTCCTTACTGGGGTATTATGGGAACTGGACTATTCTAAAGCGTGTCCCGCCCTAAATATCTTCTTGCAAAATAGCCCAAGCATCACAAACATTACAGACCAGGAAAGGAAACATGAGCTCTTTCTCCTTATGGGACAGAACAGCTGATTTTCACACACAGGGCATCTGCAGAGTAACAGCTTATAAATGAGTAGTTTTAAAAGAGCAGCTCTGGGAGAAGATGTGTTTAAGTTTGTTTGTGACATTCACTTTGTCCAGATGACAGAAAACTAGTGCCTGATAGTTGTTAAGCTGAGGACAAACTAGAATTGCTGGGACTTCTGCTAAGACCAGCACAGTTCATGCTGAAAGTACAGCAGGTTGATGCTAAATGGCATAAATTACTGCACTCATTCTTAAGTCACTTTTCTGTTTCTCTTCCCACTGCATCTTGTTTTTGGGACCACAAATTTGGGGAAAATGGTGTAATTTATAGCATGTCTGTACCCAGGTCCCTGAAAGTGTACGGTAGGTATTTCCACAGTATGTATTAGATCATAAAATACGAGACACAGGGAGAAGAGCTGATGTTCAAAATCACAGCTTCTTGCAGTAAAAATTGCAGTAAAATACCGAAGCCAGCAAAGGAGAATCCTTCCCATCCACCACAAACAGAGCCTTTCGAAGGTCAGTAAAGGATCCCTGGAGTTCAGACTCAATGACTGATTTCTCCAAGGCTCCTGTTAATAAAAAAAAATAGAAACAACAGAATCTTTGATCTCATAAATTTCAGCTTTTATCCCAACTTTACGCCCTTCATTGTTCCGGTATACAATTTCTGGAAGTTGCGACGGAAGTGACACCACATCAGGGGTAACATTCCCAAATGTTCAGTTCCCTGCCAACAGCCCACCTTGACTAACACACACAGAGGCACAGGAACAGCAGTGCAGTCATGGCTGTGACCTGCCATGCTCCCAACAGCTCCTGCAGGGACTCAGCTGAGCCCCCCCAGCATAGCTTCACCCCAGGAACAGGAATTCAGAGGCTCAGCCAGCCCTCTCTGGCAGTCCAGGGTCACTCCAGGAACAGGGATGCTGCCTCAGCAGCACCTTCCTCTCAGTGCATCCAACTGATGCTGGCAGGGATGGAAGAGGAGTTATCCCAACCTAAATCCAGGGCAAAGTGTGGGACGTGCTCGTCTGAACAACCAATCAGCACCGACTTCTTCTCCATCCACTCTTCAGCCTCTTGGAATTTCTCCAGGATCTGTTTCATCTCTAAACAGCAGGGAAAGGGGAAGAGAAAGCTGTGGTGAAAGCAAAAGAGGGGATTGGACAAGTAAGTGATCCCACCCTAGTGCAGACCTAAAATCTGACTTTTCTCCTAAGCTGTTGGAAGTTTTGACTATGTCAAGCTAGAGGTCCAAATGTAATGTTTGGGGAGCAGCTGTCCCTTGGTTCTGTCCTGCACCAGCCAATACCTTCCTCTCAAAGAGAATTTTTCCAGCAGTACCCCAAAAAACCTACGTCAGCAAGACCTTGCTTGTTTCCCTGCCAGCCCTTTCTCTTCAAAAGGCCCAAATATTTAAAACTGATCATCTCAGAACAGATCAGGTTGATCCCATATGTGTGTGAAGAGCATGAACCTGTGTCCACATGCCAAGGTTTTAACTCTAAACAGTCTTTGGTTGTTAACAGAGTGCTGCACACAGCAGGATGCTCCTACACAGCTCCAGATTTTCATCCCTTGTATCAGGGCTTGCTTGCAAAAGTCTCCATTTCAGCTGTGTGATCCATGAGGGGTTCCTTTCCAGACACCTGCTTACCTGCTGCAGTGAGCTGTGGCACCAAATACTTCTTCCCAGATTTCTGCAGGAAGGGGGAGAGGTTGTGAAAGAGGTAGAAAGTTCCTGAGGTCTGGGCTTGTCTACAAAGGCTGTCATCTTCCTTTAGTTTATTTAAGTATCTGCAGTGAGAAAATGATTGGGAAGGTGAATTCAAGATCATGTTGAGATTATCACTGTTACGCTCATTTGGATGCATTTATTTTGCACAGAGCAAGGGGGCTGAATGGACAGAACAGATTTCAAGTATTCCATGTGCTCTGAGAGCTTTTGCCAGCTGAGTCCCTCTGTGATGGGCTGCAGCCTCTAGTGAAGGCAGTGTGGCAGAAAACACTGCAGTTCTTACTACCACAGGAGCAGCCTCAACTCTTGGACATCTAAGATCTGTCACCCAGCCTCCAATCCAAAAGATCTGCTTTAAAAACATGACCATCTCTGTGCAGGAAAACTTGATCTTCCCTTTTTGTCCCCAATCTGAATGGCTCCAAGTTTGGCCACGCTATTGTGCACGTCACATGTTAAAGACAGTTCCCATCAGGCTACAAACATTCCTGCTGGATACATTCTACCTGTCAGACACTGATGGGAGGGGTAAAGGCCAAGCTGAAATCTTAGGGCTTAGAGGGAGCTAGGGCTGTTTGTGACAGTGGACACGAGTGCCAAGCTCTGGTCTTCTCCCTGCAAGAACCTGCTGAGAACTTACCTCATTTTTCTAACATAGGTGGAGTGTAACCTGCAGAGGAGAGAAGAAGCTCTTCTGTGCAGTGTCTGGTAAACTGCAGCCATAGCCAACACCTACAGGTAGGGTCTCTGCCTAAAAAGAGAGGCATAAAACAGAATCCAGCAGCCCTACAAAGTTGAGTTTGATAACCAGGTAAATCTCCCTCTCAGAGTCTGCAGAATCTGCTTTCTAACTGTATTGCTTTGGTTTCAGTCTCCAGTCACACGTGAAACCCAGTTTCAGGCCATTTTTAAGACTATTTAAAGATACCTGTGCACAGGTCTCACAGAAACTTGCTGTCAGACTGGATTCAGTGTTCCTGTCCCAAAGCCCTCTGTCCCTGGGCAGAAGGGCAGTGAAGGTGGCTGCCCTCTTTGCTTCCTGCACACTTGCAATGGCCTCGACCCAACCACACATCCCTCTGCAGCACACAGTGGATCTGTGGGAAAGGCACTGATGCCAGACGGGAATGAAAGACAAAATATCAGCTGTGGAAGAGAATTCCCCGGGTTAGACCAGAGACAGCAGTTGCAGCTGAATTGGACCATCTCCAGCTATGAAGGCTTTTTGTGCCAAAGGATCCTGCCACATTTGCAGCCACAGACTTCAGTCCGACGTCGGCTTCAGGGTGTCAGGAAACAGCCAGAAACTCCACCATCTCTAGCATTCATTCAAGCCAAAAATGAACAGTGATCCCTAGTCCTTAAGGATTACTTGGAATATTTCCCTTTCCAGCCGTAGAACTCGAGGTTTGGAATCACAGAATCAGTGAGGCTGGAAACGACCTCTTAGGATCATCGGGTCCAACCTTTGTCACTTGGAATCACTAGGAATGCTTAAGCTTAACCATGCCCCATCCCTGGAAGTGTCCCAGGCCAGGCTGGACAGGGCCTGGAGCAGCCTTGGGCTGGTGGAAGGTGTCCCTGCTCAGGATTGCTGACCCCTGGCAGATGGAGGCAGCAAAAACTCCCGAGCTCCCGTGACTCGCCTGTGAACTCCACCCACGCCGCCCAGCCGGAGCTGGGGCTGTGCCTGCCATCCCCCGGGGATTTCCCCCACTTACTGCGCCCTGTCCAGCGGCCGGGATCAGCTGAGAAGCTCCCAGGTTTGGACCCCCCTTAGAAGCGCTACTCCCGCAACAAACAGCGGAGCGACTCTTACTGGGTCGCACTCACTCTTCCCGCACTGGGAGCGCTGGGAAATGTAGTTCTGCACAGGCTGCTCTGCTCCGGCTCCTGGACTTCCCGAGGCTGCCCGAGAGTAAACTCACTGCTTTTTTTTTTGTCCCCCCCACACCTGCTTCATTCCATCGGCAATTCTGCATTTGGCCAAACAGGAGTTACTCTGAGAACTGTGCTACTGCAGCAATTCGAGCTGTTCTTAGCAGAGGGCTTTGTTCCTGGTAGTTTCTTTCCCTTTTTTTTAATTCCAAGCTTCTCTGGGGTTTGTATCCATAACTTAAGAGCACTGTTTAGAGTTAAGGACCATATGTCCTCAGACAGGGAAATGTGCCAAGAGCTGTATAAATCAAAAGGCTGGAGCTGTTCAGTGTTCCAGCACCCAAACCCACAGCTGAGTTTGTCAGCGAATTTCTTTGATCAGAGAGTGTGCTGTGCCAAGATACTTGTCAGAATGACAAATTATTTTCATTCCTTTATAAGCTAACAAACATATTCCTCTCGAGTCCTGAAAACATTATTCTGGGCTGGAACCTACGTGACTGTATTTAGCACAAAGAGAATTTTATAAACATAGGAAAGTAAATGTTTTCAGGGCAGCCTTTTGCTTTTTGGTCATGAATCGAGCAGGTCTAATCGAGAATTCACGTCATGTAATTGGAGAGCATGGCTTGTAAAAATAACAAACAGAATGTGCAGGGAAACAGCACTCTTGTTACCAGAGTTACTTACAAGATTAATTATGCTTGACTGCTATTTGTGTGCTTCCTGAAACAGAGCAAGCCCGATCTTATTAATGCACTGGGCTAATTGGATTAATGGACAAAACACATCTTCCCTTAATAAGATAAAGGATTGAAATATAATCTCTAAGGGAAGTATCCACCCAGCTGTTAAAACAAACTAACAGATTTATTGACCCTAACTGGCCCCAGAAATGGATCTTGCAAGAAGAGCTGGTTTTAGAGGGGAGCAGCTGGAGGAGATACTTTGGACCTCAGATCCTGGGACAGCCTCTCTGCCTTGTAAGGACTCCTTTGAGGGCAGGCCAGTGCTGTAGCCTGGCATTGCTACGTGCAGCTGAAAAACCCCCATGAATTAGCCCAATCATGTGTACCTGCAGCAAGATATGCAGAGAAAATGAGAGCAGAGCCACCTCTGTTATTGATTTGAGCAGTGGGAAGCCAAGCAGCCTAGGAGAGATTCCTTGTGCCTCCTCCAAGGGTCCAGATATTTATGGCCCTGTTAAATATTTCTGCAGCACAAAAGCAGGGGACATGATTTTGAAATTGAGGCTTTCCTTTCATTTATTCATGCAATTATTCTTTAATTTAAGGGGCACAAATACCAGTTGTTGCTTTGGCAATGAGCTGTTTCTTTGTAACTATTTGTGGGCTCTGAATTGTGTGAATTATATCTATAAACTGTCTGTATTAGCCCCCTGCAGACACTGTTCTCCATGCTGGGGGCAATGCTGGGAGTGAAGGCCTGGCCACACAAATGCATCTCTGAGAGTTCTGTAGCTTCTAATTTTAATTTTGACAGGTCCCCTGAGGAAGTGAATCCCAGAGACACTCCTGATTCAAAAAGAGCAAACAAAAGGGGCATGCCAAGAGGACACAAGCCATAAGAACAACTACTTGTCATGTCCTACATGGACAAGACTGCAAACCAGGTGAATCTTTGGTCCTGTGTTGCTAAGATTATTTATTTTTTTCAAATCTGGGTTTGTAAAATACTCATGTTGGGATTAAGTGTTGGTAAAAGATTTTTTCAAGCCAAAAAAGTGGCTGGAAAATATAATTCTAGGCTAATAATAGTTATACTACTAATCTTACATTTTCTTTCTGTTTTGTGTCGTTCCAGCTGCCCCCAATAAGCAGAAATAAGCATTAGAATTGGTAACATCTGGGCCTTGTAAAACAACTGTTAATTGCCTTAAATACATGAAACTAGCAAATTCACATTGAAAACTTATGGTCAAGCCATAAGAAACCTCTGGGCAAAAAAATATCTTTCTCTTTTTAGGACGAGCCTAAGGAAAGACAAACCACTTCTTTAAAGAGCAAGGTAATGAGTAGTCTTCCCCTCTATCATTAAATTTTAAATGCAAATGAACCAAATCTGGCTTTTCTCTAAACTTAGATTTGTGTATATTATATATATGATGGACTCCGATGGTTTCTCACACTCAGGGTGGGGACCATGAGAGGAGGAAACCACGTAATTTGATGTGCTGATTACATTCTGTGCTCCTAAGCCCTGCACAGGCCTGGAGGAGACACTTGAACGTCTGGATGGCATTTTACTGGGATTTGTTTCAGGTAACATGTGGGTTTTGTCTTTTCCTCTCCACTCTCAGGTGCTGCTGTTGGTTATGGAATATCCTCAAACTCTGGGACTGACTTGCTGCACTGCACAAAATAACTGATGGCAGGACATTGACTGCAGGTAATGGCTTTGGTGGGAAACTAGATGAGGCTTCACCTCTTTAGAAAGGGTGAGACTTCAGCTGTGTTCTAAGCCAAGCTTTTTGAGCTAACTTGGATTCATATAAAGATGACTCACCTGTGTCTTAAAATTGCCTACGGGTCACAGCCTGTTATCTCCAAAAGGATACTGAAGATCTGGAAAAGGTTCCAAGGGGACAACAGGCATGATCAGAGACTTGGCCTTGGCAAGGAACTAGGTAGGCTCTGACTTCAGCCTGTGTCAGAGATGGGTACTGAGTGTTTGCTGTCTCATCCCATGCAGGACCCTGGGTAACCAAATCCATCTCTCTAGAGCCTTCAGCCCCATGCTGAGCAGCACAACCCTTAAACATGCTTGATGTTGCTCTCTGCTGCCTGTTTTACTTCCTAAAAATGCCTGCATAGTGCAAAAGATGCTGAGAGAGCAGAAGATCTTGCTAGAAAACATCTGAATGTGCCTCTCCTCTGTGTGAGGTTTTGCCAAATCTCTGGAAGCTGCTGTTAAATCTCTGGCTACACGTTGTGGACTCTTTGGATAATGGGGCTTTAACTAGAAGCCTCAGCTAGAAGCTTGGATATCATTCCAGTGTTTCCTGCTAGTTGTAGGAGTTATATTTCTGTTGGAAGGTGACCAAAACAAGAGGAAAGGAAGGCTTATTTTGTGATGGATAGTTCCACTGAAAACTGGCCTTCTTCCTGCTCTGCCGCAGCAGCACTCGCAGTGCTGGCCGTGTATGGACACATGTTTGTCCACAGCTGGAGCAGAAATGACCCAATTCACTTTGTGGGGTTGTTTGTATCTCCTGGGAGATACGTCCCATGCCAGAGCCTCCCCAAAATGGGACATGACACCCAGGGTTTGCCCTTCCCAAGGCACTGCTGAGGGAACAGTTTAGGGAAGAAATCTTAAATTATGGATTATGCTTCAGCCTCCAGTTCCCTCCTCTGAGTTCAAAGTCACCCAGCTACAGAATGTGTGTTAGAGGGGGATTTTGACTCCTATTATTGAGGATTTGACCCCTCCCTGTTATTGTTGCAAAAGATTTCCAGCTGGGAGTGATCAAAAATGCCTGCCTTAGGAGGAGGAGGAAGGCTGAAGGCTGATTGGGCTAGTGAGGAGGTGATTCGTGATTTGAAGCCTACATCTAAAAGGGAAGGAAAAAAGGCTTATGAATGTCCCTGATTCCAACTTAATTACTGGAATGAACAGGTAACTGAACTCATAGAAAACAACAAGCAGTCAGCGTCAATGTGTCATGGCAAGACACATCCAAGCAGATTATTAATGTCTTTGTGAGAGCTGAGAGCTGATACTGGTTTGTGATACAGGTTTTGCTCCTGCCTTGCAAACTGCTTTTGGGATCAGCTGAGTTCAGATGGAAGCCCTGGAAGGAGGGAACATGAGGCTGCTTCAGCAACAGCACTCCATGAAGATACTTGTCAGTGTGGAAATGTCATCACCTGGGCTTGCAGGAGAAGGTGAGTTAGTCTTGGCTGATGGAACAGAAAGTGCAGGGGAGAGGGAAGCGCAAGGCTAGTTTGGAATCACAGTTATCCATAGAAATTAAAGCAGCAGTCTGGGAGAGAGGAAACAAGGCTGTATCTCAGCAGTCAGAATCTGGGCAGATTGTCCTAAATTGTGCAACTGCTGTGAGTCCTNCGCCGCCGCCCAGCGCCGCGGGCAGGGGTCGGTGCCCCGGCACTGCCCGCCGGTGATCGCGGCCCTTACACGACGGGAGCCTCCGGAGGGGGGCGGGAGGGCGCCGCCGCGCCGGGCAGACTAAACACAGACCCCGCCTGCTCCTGTTCCGCCCGCTCCTCCTGCCGGGCCGGGCCGTCGGAGCACCTTCGCCACAGACCCCGTACCCTGTGCCCGGCCGTGCTGCTCGGGGCCGGGGTGGGTGGAAAGCTCCCTGAGGGATCGTGCAGCCCGCCCTGGGGTTCGCTCTCCGCTGCTTCGGGGTGCAATCAGCCGCTTGGCTTTGTGCGGGGGTTCGCAAAGGGCTGCCTTTGCTCTGGTGATTTGGTAGGACCTAGCGGGACCAGCAGGAGAAACTCCGAGGTGGAGTCTACAGCGTGCTGGTGAATATGATAAAGCAAATGGAAGTGTCGTGCCTGCTTGCTATGGGTCTTCCAGTTTACCTGAAGTGGAAAGGTCCTTCGGGATTGCAGGCAGCAGGGATTGCCCAGCGTTGGGTTTCGCTTCTTTTTGCCCCTGCTGACTTCAGTAAGAGGAGAATGCAGAGTGCTTTAAGTGTTCACCTACTTCTGATAAGTAAAGGTTCAGTGCTTAGGGTTTTAGTGAATGAAAGAAGGCATTGGCTACAAGAATGAATAAATAAATGCAGCTTCCCACGAGGCCAGGAGCTGTTGGCTGAGAGTGCAGACACTGCTCTGCCAGGGGCGGAAAGTAAAGGTAATGAGTTCCTGCTCTGTCTGGGAAGCAGAGGCCTCTTTTTGGGTCAGAGGGTTTTTTTGCTCTACTGCTGTACACTTGGACCATTGCTGGATACGTTTTAATGCCTTAAACCACGTTTGATTTGACCTGGAGTACTCTGTGCTGCTTCTTAGGTATGTGCTGACACAACCAGTGCTGATTAACTTTCTTCTCTTTGTTTTCTTCCCTGAGCCAGCTGTCTGACCTGTAGAGGTTTAAAATGTTGTTCCATAGTGAATGGGTTTAAATTCTAGTGTTTAAAGCTGTGATTTCAGGGCTTGCACGTAGATTGGAAAATTCCCAGTGCAGTTTGACAAACTGAAGTGGCAGGTAGTGAGTTACACTTTGGAAGGAGTGAGGATAAATAGAGGTTTGTGGGAAGAAAACTGCCTCTGTGCTGAGGTTGACAGAGATAAGGAAACCCTTTTTTCTTCATAAGAACATACTCCTTGAAAAAACCTGGCTTGAGCTGTCAGATCATTGGGATTGTTCTGCTTTCTTTACAATTACTCTTAATATCTGAAAATGTTCTGTATATCTGTAGGCTCTCTGCTAATCCTTGAGCAGAAGGATAGCCTCCTGCTTGTTGTGTCTAATAAGATAAGTGCTCTATTCCATCCCCAGTGTTCTTTGTCTTGGCTTGGGAAGTTAAAACAAGTGGCTTCTCAGGGCAGTCTTGGTCTGGAAGAAACCAAGGGAAGANGGTGTCGCGGGGCCGATGGCGGCGGCCCCGCGGGACCCACGTGGAGCGCGGCCGTGCGCATGTGCGGTGCGGCGGCGGGCGCTGTGACCGGGCTCACGTAGCGCGCGGGTGGCCCCGCGCCCGGGGGCGTGGCCTGAGAGGGCGTGTCCCGGGAGGCTATAAAAGGCGCAGCGCGGCGGCCGCCCGCCCAGTTGGTGCAGCCCCCGGGCCGGACGTGGAGTTGNAAACTCCGAGGTGGAGTCTACAGCGTGCTGGTGAATATGATAAAGCAAATGGAAGTGTCGTGCCTGCTTGCTATGGGTCTTCCAGTTTACCTGAAGTGGAAAGGTCCTTCGGGATTGCAGGCAGCAGGGATTGCCCAGCGTTGGGTTTCGCTTCTTTTTGCCCCTGCTGACTTCAGTAAGAGGAGAATGCAGAGTGCTTTAAGTGTTCACCTACTTCTGATAAGTAAAGGTTCAGTGCTTAGGGTTTTAGTGAATGAAAGAAGGCATTGGCTACAAGAATGAATAAATAAATGCAGCTTCCCACGAGGCCAGGAGCTGTTGGCTGAGAGTGCAGACACTGCTCTGCCAGGGGCGGAAAGTAAAGGTAATGAGTTCCTGCTCTGTCTGGGAAGCAGAGGCCTCTTTTTGGGTCAGAGGGTTTTTTTGCTCTACTGCTGTACACTTGGACCATTGCTGGATACGTTTTAATGCCTTAAACCACGTTTGATTTGACCTGGAGTACTCTGTGCTGCTTCTTAGGTATGTGCTGACACAACCAGTGCTGATTAACTTTCTTCTCTTTGTTTTCTTCCCTGAGCCAGCTGTCTGACCTGTAGAGGTTTAAAATGTTGTTCCATAGTGAATGGGTTTAAATTCTAGTGTTTAAAGCTGTGATTTCAGGGCTTGCACGTAGATTGGAAAATTCCCAGTGCAGTTTGACAAACTGAAGTGGCAGGTAGTGAGTTACACTTTGGAAGGAGTGAGGATAAATAGAGGTTTGTGGGAAGAAAACTGCCTCTGTGCTGAGGTTGACAGAGATAAGGAAACCCTTTTTTCTTCATAAGAACATACTCCTTGAAAAAACCTGGCTTGAGCTGTCAGATCATTGGGATTGTTCTGCTTTCTTTACAATTACTCTTAATATCTGAAAATGTTCTGTATATCTGTAGGCTCTCTGCTAATCCTTGAGCAGAAGGATAGCCTCCTGCTTGTTGTGTCTAATAAGATAAGTGCTCTATTCCATCCCCAGTGTTCTTTGTCTTGGCTTGGGAAGTTAAAACAAGTGGCTTCTCAGGGCAGTCTTGGTCTGGAAGAAACCAAGGGAAGACTTGCTGCAGTTCCCTGGGTACAAACACACCTGCTTTGTACTCAGACTCACAAGTGTCACCTTCAGTGTGGTGGTAAATGATAATTAAAACACATCACCTACTTCCTGCTAGAATTGATTCTCATCTCTTTGTTAGGTTATTATAGTATTTATATATATAAGATTATATTACAGCTTTGTCATTAAAAGAAGCCTAAAACGTGCCATGTTCTTTTGGTAGCAGCAATTACAGAGAATCTTTCTTCTCTCACTGCTTGAATCTAAATTTTAAACCAGCTTGGAACATGCTAGAGGAATTGGGAACTGAATTCTAGTGTTTCTGTCCTATAAGACCATTAAGCAATGGTGACAGCTAAATGTTCTTAGTGCTTATTCTGGGAAACTTCTTTCCTTTTGAGGAGTATTTCCAGTCACATCATGACATGAGACTACAACTTGGGTTGTCCTTGAGACAGGAGAGGTTTGGGGCAGTGAGCAGCTATCATTTCTGGTGCCATCCTCTCCATTTCCCCTAAACTCAGCTCAGTTTAACTGTTTGGGGTTTTTTCCTGTTATTTCTTTACATGCAGTGGGATACAGTAGAGATTGTGGGAGTGGACCAGCATTTAAATCAAAAGGCAAGGATCTTGATGACGCAGTTTTGTCTCTGGCCTTGCAGACTTCATTTGGAGTAGGCCACTAATTTCTTTCCTCAATAAAGAAGTTGGTTTGGTATTAAGTTAGAGCTATTCCAGAATAATTCCATGTTGAAGTACACTCTCAGCTTCCATTTTTTTATCCTGTTTTCTGGATTCCAGTGAGTCCCTGGGAGCTTGGAGTTGGCAATGGGGAGACTTGTGTAATGAGCATCTTCAGTCTTTGGACACTGATTAGCGTGACCTTGATCGTGGTGAGGTTTTGTCACTCTGCAGTTTGTCTTTGCTTCTTCTCCTTGAACGTTTCTACTTGTAGAGCTGAGCTGAACTCTAAATTTAGAGTCCTCAAAAACTCACCTCATGAGCTGAGAAGATGTTTGTTGTGTGTCCCTGCAATCTGGGGAATCCTGTGCTGTGCTTGGCAGCGCCATTCTGCTACTTGCTGCTTTGTTTCACTTTTATCTACATGTTTGGGTGCTCTTTACTATTTTCCCCCTGGTTCCTGTGGGTTTTTTTCTGCTTTGCCATGTTTAGTAAATGCACTTCTGAAAAGCGGGGAAGCTCCTGTATTAAAAGCTGTCAGCTGGACTCCCACTCCTCTCCGTGGGTAACGATTCCGTCCTCTCCAGGATTCTCAATTGCCGTCTTTGTGTTTGCTCGTGGGACACGGCTGAGGAGGAGAGAGAGACTGACAGGAATAATGGAGAGAGGATTTTCCTCTTGTTTTACTTCATGTCACTGACAGGAAGAAATTAAACCTACTTATTTGGCAGCTCGTGCTTCTGAGAGACTTCCAGCATCACTCTTATCTGAGCTATATTTTCTCAGATTTGGGAACCTGTGGCTGGTCCTGCTGCAGTGTTTGGAAAGCTGTGCTATTTAGCACAAGGTGAAAAAGTGTCACTGAGAGCAGTACATGGAAAGGAAACATGGTTGGCCTCACCTTTTTGGTGGTTTTGTTTGCTTGTTTTGTTTAAGAAAAGTTTCATATTGATTAATGGTAAGAAAGTAAACTTTGTGAAGCTTCCCTTGTGTTTTCCACTGAGTGCAGTAAACAAATAGCTCAGTGAATTCCTGGTACTGATAAGGTTGGCAAATATTTCTGGTGTAGTGGAGCTGTTTGTGCTTTGTCATTGATTCACAGATGTATTGGCTTGAATGAGCAGGAGGCACTTGGCTTTCTGCAGGGTGAAATCCAAATGGAGTGGTGGTTTGAGGAAGAGTGCAGGAACATAGTGGTTTTACTGGTTATGTCTGAAGCAGCTGTGGAGGGGCTGAGCCAGGAGGAGGAGGTGAGAAATGCTGCTGTGGACAGCAGGGCTGCTTCAGAGCTTTGGTGATGCTGAGGTGCTTAACTGGGAGAAAGCAGGACTCCAAAGTTTCACTTTACAACTTGCTTTTTGCCAGTGAATGTGTTGGAATGTTTCAGCCCTTCAGCTGTGGTCCTGCAGGTTTCAGCTAGTAACAAGAGCTGGAGGTCGTGCTGCTTTTCTGGGCTCAAGTTTCCTCTTGTTCCTCTCAGTGCCACTGAAACTGTGCTTGTCCTGTCCAAGAGACAGCTCACAGAGTAAATCTAAACCCCAGTGCTTCTCCTTCTGGAGTCCTGGAGGTGGAAAGGAAAAGAGGGAGCTGCTTCCAGACCCTCAGGTGCAGTACAAGAAGAGATCCTGTGCTCTGGAGTCAGGGGTATATTCCCGGTCAACACCTCCACTTTTGGGTGGGATGGTATTATTTTGGGTTCAGCTGATTTGGTTACACCTCCCTTGTGTGAATGGCACACCTGGGATTATGTTCTTTGCTATCAGTTCTGTCAGTTCGATCAAAAACATGTTGCTTTCTTCCCTAAATAGGCCAAACCACTTTGTTGCTGGACTTGTTGCCTTTTTTTTTTATCTTCATCAGTTGTCTTGCTTTTGGAAGAGTTGTAAACCAGTTTCTCTTGCTACATGCAGTCTGTTCATTTTTCTGAGCAGATACAGTATGTGAGAGTTTAAGCTTTTGTTTGGAGAAAAAAAAAAGTAAACCTTGTGAATTCCACGACAGCATAATTACTTCTAATGTGTGCAGGAGCCAGGCAATCCTGGGCTGCTGAAGGGATCAGCATCCTGAAAGGCTGAGAGCTTGGCAGCTGGCCCTGGGATAAAGCAGAATCCAGGACCCAGGGACAGAGCAGCCTTTTGTGTCAGGTGTGGAGCTTGTTTTTGTGGTGGCAGCCAAGGAGCAGGAGGGTGCACGTAACTGCTCCTCTGCACTGCTTGTGTAGGGTTTTCATTTAGACCTGTTCCACTGGCATCTTTCTGACTGAAAGATGGAAACTCTGGTTTTTTTCACTGAGTGGATGAGCTTTGTAATGTGTATTTTTAACTTAGTGTCATGGGGTTTATTTCAGTGCTTGATCTTGGGGGTTTTGGTGATTTTTGCAAAGCAGCTCCATCTGCAGCGTGACTTAGTTGTCAGAAAGGAGAGTCTCTGAGCTATGCTTTCTTCCGTTGCCACAGGAGACAAAGGTGTAAGAAAGTCAGCAGAAGGGTGTGAGTCCTGTGAGAGCTGTTCAGGCTTGTCAGGGTTCTGCACTAGTGGCAGCCCCACTGTCTCTCCTGAGGGCGGATTCACCTCTGGTGAACAGGGATTTTTTTAACCTGTTTTATGTTTCTCTCACAGGTCCGTGCTGAGGTGACAGCTGTTGAGCAATGGCCTTCAACAAGGTTTGGTGTGCCCTAACCCTTGGATTTCTGCTGCCTTTTTCTTGTGCCCACACGGACTTCTTCACTTCCATTGGTGAGACATCCTTCCTGCATGTGCTGCATACACAGAAGTTTCTTGACAGCTCTCAGTACCGATTCTGCTGTGTGTTCATCATCCAAGGCTTTCACTGGTGCAGGACTAAACCCACTTCCTAGTTCTTACCACAGTATTGACTTCCCTTTTAGGAGAAACATGCTTTAAGCCAGTCCAGGTAGTCTAGTGACCCAGGCTAGGCTTTGTAGGCATTATTTATTCTTACAGGTATTGGAATTTAAACAGAATTTTGTTGTGGACTGTTGCACATATGCAGAAGCATGTGAAACAGCTACATAATGGTATCAGCATTCTCACCCCTGGGTTCTGAAGGTGGGGACTGAACCGGTTCAGCTGCCTTCTCACAGGAAATGAAGCATTTATTAATTAATACCAGGGACCCATTGAAGTCATGGAAGTAATCTTAAAAAATAAAGCTCTGGATTAGTCTGTGTATCAAATGTGAAGGCTTTGTGTATTTCTGTAGCTTTCTCTTTATTTGCTCTACATTATGTATGCTTGGATGAAGGATTACTCTGTGGCAACCTACTTCCTTTTCCAAATGAATCCTAAATTAGTTCTAATAATAAATATGTGGTATTATGTTAATTTCCATGGCAACGAGCTTGGTCCAGCAGCAGATTTTCTCCTTCAAAAATCACCTTGCTCAAACACTCCTTCAGGGTTACTTAAGCAAATGCAGAAGGACTTTGGGGAAGGAAGAGTTGTAGAAGGGAAGAAAGTAGAAAAGAGGAAGAATGCCTTTAATTCTTAGAGTTTTTTGTTTCTCCTTGACTCACCAAACTCATTTGTTTTCTAGGACATATGACAGACTTAATTAACACAGAAAAAGATCTGGTCGTGTCACTGAAAGATTACATCAAGGCAGAGGAAAGCAAGCTGGAGCAGATCAAAAAGTAAGCAGTTTGTTTCATAATGCTACTGGTTAATAATTGGAGCCCACCCTTACGCAAAAAGTGCTCCCCAGGGCTGATTAAATTTGTGGAATTTTTCCTCAGAGGCAAAGCTTAAACCAGCAGGTTTTGCTGGGTGTTTGTCCTGAGTTGTTCTCTCCGAGCCCTTGGTTGGGTTGTGCAGCTCTCAGATGATGAAATCTAATCCACCCATTTTCTGTACAACACTGGCACTTCAGGACTCCTGCCTGCACATAATTCCCAAGGGGATGGAATTCTTTGGAATGACTATTTGCTTAGTGGAAACTAAAACCCAAGAAATCTCCAAAGGAGCAGTATGAGGACTGCAATGGTACAGCAGATATAAATCATTAAAAAGTGTTGGTGTGGCCACTGAAGAGTAATTACGCGCTTCAAGGACACAGGGTCCTACAGGTTTACTCTAGTTAGACTTAAAAGTAAAATAAAACTTCTGTACTGCTTTAAAAAAGTAAGAAACCTGACCATTGGCATTACTATGGTCCTCACACCTATAGGGCTGAGCAGCAGAGCCCAGTATGTCAGATTTTATCACAGCTACAAATAAACATATTTTATCTCTGGACAGGATGGTCGCCTGGCTTTCAGAAATGTGTATAAATCTGTCATGAGGATGTTGAAACACTTTTAGATAATGGGTGGGTTTTATTTTATTGTGTATTACTTTCTGGTCTTTTACTAACCAAGGAAGATACTTCTGTCAGACTGGATTTATGTTTATCACTGAAAATACAGAGTTGGAATTGCTGCCAGGCTTGGGGAGTTAGAAGTATATTCTTTATAGCAACAAATTAACATGGGAATGTGCCAATTGGGCATCCAAAAGTGTGTCAATGCAGCTCATTGTGCAACTGTTGCAGCTCTGTTTTTATGATATTAGAGGAGCTGTCAGGTCAGAAAAGTTTTCTCTCTGTCGTGGAAATAAAAGAACCTGGAAAAAAATGCCAGCACTGTTTGTTGGGCTCTGTCCTTCAGCTGAAGGATTTTGGGAGCTGGTGGAAAGTTGCTCATTGCCTGGCATGCAGAGGGTGCCTCAGGCCTCATGTGGGGGCTTTTATCAAACAGAAACCGCTTGAAAGAAATCCTGCAGACTTAATTGAGGCAAAGCAGGTTGTGAAACATGCCGTGTGCCAGCTTGTGGACAGAGTTCCCTCCAGGCTGCAGATTTTGTCTTTGCTTTCTGGTGCAGTTTGGTATTGTTTGTGGGGTGTGGCTTTTTAGCATTCATTTACTCTGATTTCAGGGCGTTGTCACATCTATGCCTTGTAGATCTGCATTGTTTTGAAGCTGTGCTTGTTTGGGAGCACGCTGTGGTTGGGAATGACTTATGGCACTTGGGAGAGGTAGGTGGAGAAGCAGCACCAGAAATTGGATCTGGGCTCCTTGTCCTTTCTTGAGACAAGCTTTCGGCATGGAAAGAAGCTTGTGGTGGGATAAGGAGCTTATCACAGATGTAGGAGCGTGTGTCTGAACTTGAGACAGGCATTGAACTGCCCTTTGTAAACTTAAGGGGGAAAAACAAAGGCATTTAAAAATAAAAGACTGCAAATTTGTGCAAAGCTTTGTTTTTGCTTAGTCTTGCGTGACAGCTCATAATGGAAGTGCTGGCACAGTGCTTTTCGGGCTTGCAGGAAGGAGTTCCCAACAAAGACAGCAAGAGCAGGTTCAAAAAGAAAAGGGGAAAAAAAAAAAGAAAATAGCCCTTTTTGTTCCTTCTAGGAGAGCTTTATGTGTAGATAAAGTTAATGCTTGCAATTTCTGTTGTTTTCTTTATTAGTGAAGACACTTCAGTAGCTTGAAATCAGTTCTCCAGAGCATCAGCAGACTCATGCAAGATTTTAATGACTGTGTGTTTTCATTGTAGATGGGCAGAGAAATTGGATCAGCTGACAGACACTGCCACCAAAGACCCAGAGGGGTTCCTGGGCCATCCTGTAAACGCATTCAAGCTGATGAAACGGCTCAACACAGAGTGGGGGGAGCTGGAGAGCCTGGTCCTCAAGGACATGTCAGATGGTGAGTGTGCCTGCAGCAGAAAGCAGGATCGCTGCTAATTGCACTTCTTTGGCTTTGTCCTTCACGTGGCAGGGTTTGAATTAGGCTTGTAAGGCTGCTTTTGACACTGAGCATTTGTGCGACCAGCCTCAACTGGTGTGGGAAACGCTTTGCTGCCTCTTTGCTTCAGCAAGACTAGAAGCTCTTTAGCAAGGAACAGGGCATGAAATAGCTGACTGTGAAAGACACTTAGCAAAAGGAAGCCAGGCTGGTTATGTTTGACCAGTGAGACTCTCTCAACAGCTAATACCAGGTGGAGGTTTGTACTGAGGAACTGTAAGAAAGCAGAGCTTTCAAAAAGGCCCAGGGTTAGTCTCTGATCAGGGTTCAGCACATTCAGCTTCCCTGTTGCTCTGAGAGAGACTGAATATGTCAACTGAAAAGGCTCTGCACCTGCCAGCCACAAATCTGGACCAGTGTGTCTTAAGCCCTTCTTATGAAGGGGGTGGGGGGAAGTGCACCTTTGTTATAAAGAAAAGGAAAATATTGGGGGAGGCGTAGCAAAAGAAAGGAAGCTTGAGAGGGAAGGAATATTGTATTCCATAAAGTAGTAGTGTTATGAGTTCTGAACAGTTAGAAGAGACTGCAAGAGTGTGGCAAAAATCACAGATGTGGCCAGCTCATTATTTTTTGGGTGTTTTGCAGTTGAGTGTTGTATTTCACTTGGGCTGGGTTGGGTCATGCTGCTTAGATTTCTGCTGGTGGGCATCAGATGAATTTAATCAGCAGCATGGTGGCACTGCCCTGTAAAGCTGCTGGTGCCTCTGGAACTTGGGGGAAAAGAGGGAAACAGTTCCTTGAGAGAATATTTTTTGCTTTATAGAACCTGCTGCTCTCCTGTTCAATGAACAGCACCCTCATGCTGCTTCAAAAAGCCCCCAAGTGTTTCTTTTTGATTGTTCCTTTGCTTTCCTTAACAAACCCCAAATGCTAATTGAGCAGCCTGTACCGTGAGTTCAATTCAGAGCTGTGTGAAGGTGCATCTTTCACACCTGGAGTTTACAGAATTCCCAGGACAAAGATGGCCAAGTGTTTCCCTGTCCTTTCCAGGCTTCATCTCCAACATGACCATCCAGCGGCAGTTTTTCCCCAATGATGAAGATCAGACTGGTGCAGCCAAAGCCCTTTTGAGGCTCCAGGACACATATAACCTGGACACAGACACCCTCTCCAGGGGGAATCTGCCAGGTAAGAGTCATCTATGTTATTTCCAGCAGCCACTGGGAACTTTAAATGTCCTGACTGTAAGTCATTTACTCTGTTCCACCTTGTTCACCTCCTCAGTGTGAAGGTAACAACAGCAAAGAGTTCAAGCTGGCTAAAACTACAAAAAAAATCTCTTTTTAGTTGAAATCTCTATCTTTCTTCTAGTAATGGTAAGATAATTTAGTGTTAATAATATTTAATAAAAACTAAAGTCTTGCCTGGATGAGGGTTTTCCTTGAACTGGCAGATACCTGGTTTTATTGCACAGCTTAATGCATTTTAACCAACCAGCTCTGTCCTTTATTATCCCTTTCCCTCTCAGGGATAAGGTGGACCCTTCAGATTGAGAAGTTTCTTTGGCCTTAAACTTCACAGAGTTTATAAACTGAAAAGCAAAAGACTGTGCATACAGAGATTTGAGCTGGTGTGGCATTGCCTGAGCTGACCTTCAATAGGTGGCTGTGCAGGAGAAGACGCACTTCTTTCTTTTAAAAAAACTCTCTCTGCTGAGTCATCCTTGTTTCCTCTGTTCAGAAATAGTCCTGTGCCAACTGGCAAAAAATCAGCTCTGTACAATCCATCTGTGTTTTTGCAAGTGCTCATTGTGGTCAGATGCCTAATCAAATTAAGGGTAATTGGCTTTATGATGTATAACCTTGCTCTTGGGTTTGGTTCAAGACCATCTCAAGGACCTATACATCCCTTCTATTGCAATAAGCAGCTCATTACTGTTTCCTTAAAACAGCACCAAAACACAAGGGGAAGTTTTAGCTTCTTCTGGAGCAGTGAGCTGTCTAGACTGTGTGTAATGAAGTGTAATGGCAGAGCCTGGAAGTTTGGGAATATAGGAAAGAGTAGGTTGGACTCTGAAGAGCTCCAGAGGGGAAAGTCTCCTGTGGTTACTCGTGTTCCTTGTCTTTTTGCCCCAGG
Organism: Sclerurus mexicanus; assembly: GCA_013396755.1. NCBI lineage: Eukaryota > Metazoa > Chordata > Aves > Passeriformes > Furnariidae > Sclerurus > Sclerurus mexicanus. Next base: position 421,283 of record VWZF01004879.1, on the reverse strand, counting down.
GAATTTCTGTTGGGGTGGTCTGGGTCAGGGTCTCAGCTCACATTGCCAAATCCTTGGGTTCTTTGGGAGTTTGCAGCTTCAGGCTCAGGAAACTGCAGTCGCTGCCCAGCCCAGGATGGGAGCACCAGGTGTTTAGTGAGGGAGCAGGAACACAGTTGTTCTGTGGGATACTGCCTTTCACGGAATGTCTCTTCAGCAGAGCAGCTCGCCTGTTTCAGGGCTGCAGAGCTGCTGTTAGAAATTCAGAATGTATTAAGATGTAATCAGGAGCGTCATTTTAGCTGTAAAACTGGCAGGTCACATTTCCTTCTTACAAGATTAAAGCTGGTTTTTCCTTGGGCCTGTATTTCCAGAGGCAAAAATAGGAATCTGTAATTTGCTTGTGAGTGCTTTAATCCTTCAGAGGTCACTTAAAATGTTTCTAAAAATGACTGACTTCAAAAAATCTCGGGCAGCTGGGAATTTACTGCCTGATGTTTTCCTGTTCCTCCCCCTCCAAGTTGTCACTGACAAGCTGTGCTTCAGGAACTTTTTGCAAGTGATAATGTGATGTTCAGGTTTCTAAAACTTATTATTGCTCGGAGGGACTGGGGTTTTGGAGGTTTGTTTTATTTTATTTTTCACTGATGGTAAAGACATTTAGCTCCTTGCTGGTATTCTGGGAATGAAAAACTGTTTGTGTGTTCTGCCAAGGATTTACAGGCTTCAGCTGAGTCTTCAACAAGTAGCTACCGCAGCAGGGAGCTGTTGGAGAGCAGAAATACAACTGCTGTGGCAGTGAGTGCTGCTCTGAGGACTGGTCTGGAGTCCTGTGTAACTTCTGCTTTTGTTTTACATACAGGTGTGAAGCACAAATCATTCTTAACAGCTGAGGATTGCTTTGAGCTGGGCAAGATTGCCTACACAGAAGCTGATTATTACCACACAGAGCTGTGGATGGAGCAAGCTCTGAAGCAGCTGGATGAGGGAGAAGTGTCCTCTGCAGACAAGGTCTACATCCTGGACTACCTGAGCTACGCTGTGTACCAGCAGGGGGACCTGGGCAAGGCCATGGCACTCACCAAACGCCTCCTGGAGCTGGGTATGGCACGGGGTGGGGGGAGCCAGCTGGTGCTTGGGGGGTGCTGGCTCTGGGTTTGTCCTGGGCACTGGGGTCTCAGCTACGGTGGCAGGGTGTTGTGGTGAAGGATTGCTCCTTGTTACTGAAGGCTTTCCTGCCTCCCAGCACTGCTGGCTTCTAACGCTTCCCCATCTTAGTCATTGCTTCCTGAAATCTGGGTCTCTGCCTACATTTTACTTTCCTGGGTGGAGATGACTTCCCTTTAGGTGCAGGGAGGACTAAAACGAGGGGAATTGAAACTAAACTGGTGATACCAAAATCTCTGCAGATGGCTTAAATGCAAATGAAGCATGCTGGGGGTGAAAAGCTTGGAAAAACAAGAAACACAGGATCAAAGACAGCAAGATAAGAGGCTGTTTCAGGAAATATCAAAGCATTTATTCTTGGGTTAAATACTTTGCTGATTGACTGTATAAAGGAGGCGCTGAGAAGCTCAGAACTAAACCTAACATACCAAAAACTACTGAGAGCCGTTTCTCAAAGCACTGAAGCTTCTGTAAGTCGAGTAATTGTTAAATGCTTTGTCACCAGAAACCTTAAATCCCATCAGGCAGTTGTTTAGCTTTGCAGCTGGTCATGCTGTTCCAGCATTCTCCCTGTCTCGTTCCCTTGTGTCTCCCTCTGGTGAGAGGGGCTGGAATGGCCAAACTTCGTCTCAGTGCTGGGACCCCTGTGTGCCAGGAGGGTTTGGGAAGCACTCGTGTGCATCTGTTTCCTTTTGCTTTCTGTAAATAGCCACTTCTGGATAATTCCTCACCAGCTGGGAGCCTGCCAGCGATCCTCCTCTTTTTCTCTGTCAATAGATCCTGAACATCAAAGAGCAAACGGGAACATGAAATATTTTGAATATATCATGGCTAAAGAGAAAGAAGGAAATAAGTCCAGCACGGATTCAGAAGACCAGGAGAAGGAAACTGAGGTTAAGAAAAAGGATTACCTGCCTGAGAGAAGGAAGTACGAAATGCTGTGCCGTGGGGAGGGGCTCAAAATGGTAAAGTGGAGTAGACTGTTCTCAAATGTTTGAAACCAACAAAACAATGTCAGGAATTTGTGTGTGGTGTGGAAGCAAGGAAGTTGTCAGAGCAGCTGGATGAGTGTGTTGGATTTCTTCCCTGTTTCAGTCTGTCCAGTAGACAAAAAGTAATACTGCCACAGGCAGGGCTGTGTTGGCCGACTTGGATGTGCTGCATTAGTGTAATTAATTGAATAAGTATGGTGGAAGTCTAGAGTTACATACAGAATTAAATAAGGGTGGCTTTTTAGTGAAAATTACTTTCATAGGACCATGTAAAGTAATGATTGTTGACTTAGGAACAGTCATGTGCTGACAGTACTAATTGCTCAGACTCAGAGCATCTCTTCAACCTGTAACATGGCAACAGGGTAGGACAAGTGAGTTGTTCTGGTCTCTCAGGACATGCTCTGTTTCTGAGAGACACTGATGGCCTCTGGCTGTCCCCTGACTCTTGCTCTGCCTCCCTCCCAGACTCCCCGGAGGCAAAAGCGACTCTTCTGCCGCTACTACGACGGGAACAGGAACCCCAGGTACATCCTAGGCCCTGTGAAGCAGGAGGACGAGTGGGACAGGCCTCGCATTGTGCGCTTCCTGGACATCATCTCCGACGAGGAGATCGAGACCGTGAAGGAGCTGGCCAAGCCCAGGGTAAATGCCTTATGCTCCTTTGCCTTTGGAACCTCGAATTCCAGCCGTGCTTGCTGAGTGAGTGGCTGTGCCTGGCTCCTCTGGAACGGTGCCCTCACACCTGGCTCTCCTCACCTCACAGCTCTTGGGTGACACTTGCTGAAGGAGGTGGTGGGGAAAGCTGGCGGTGCTGTGAGAGGAGTTGAGAGCCAGGTAACTGCAGGACAGGGTTGCCAGGCACTTCCAGCAGACACAATTTTGGCACACGCTGGTTCAGATGAGGAGGAGAATGTTCTCCAACAGAAGACAAACATACTGTAGCTAAGGTGCCTTGGAATATTCCTGATTTTTTTGTTTGTTTTGGTTTGTGTTTCTGACTTTAAAGTCTGGAGAAGCGTGCTGGCTAGGGAAAGGCATCCATTCCTCTGCTCCTAGAACACCACCTTATTGTGCAGACAAGAAAGAATGGTTGTAGTCTCCATTTTTGGTGTAAAATCGACTTCTGTCTCCCAGGCTTGGAATTTGCGTGCAGATTAAAGAGCTTTAAGAAGGCAGGACTTAAATGGTGGTATTTGCCTTCTTATTGACAATGGTGGCTCATCAACCCTGTTTCAGCCACTAAGTTTCTGTTTCTGAATGCAGGTAATAATGCAAGGAGTAACAATCCCAGTGCCACTGGCTGTGGCACTCAGTCCTCTGGTCTGGGTGTCAAGGTGGGCATCAGTCACAGTTTGGACTCGATCCTGGAGATCTTTACCAGCCTCAGTGATTCTGTTCTGTGATGTCTGAGGTAACATTGTGAACTGCAGGAAGTTCAGAATTCTGAACTGTGAGCCATCTCCTGCTCTCCTGTCAGCAGCTTTGCTGCAAGACTGACAGTCAGAGCCCTGGTGGTTGGGCTGTAGGCGATGAAGCCCCTTTGCTGCTGCAGAAGCACTGCATTGTGTCTGTGGAATATGACCAGATCACTTCCTTAGGGCTCAGACAACCTGGGAACATGGTCATTGTAAGTTCTGAACTTGCTGAGGTCATTGCTTTCCTGTCAAACATTTGGCTCATGGCAAAGACTTAGGGATACGTAGTTCATTAATGCAGGAGCATCTGTATGTGGTTGTCATCCCACGTTATTCCCTCTGGCTGAGGCCTTGCACAGCTCAGCAGCAGAAGGGTTGTGTTTTTGGAGACTGAAAGGTCATCTCCTCCTTCCCAGTGCTCAGGATGTTGCCATCCTGTGAGATGACAGCACTGTCTGATCTGTGCCCAGCCGTCTGCTGTGCTGGCAGGATGAAGCCTCATTATTCAGCTTTGGGAGTCTCGCTGGAATTGTGGTTTGTGCCTTGATTTTTATGTGTCTGCATGGGATGAGAGGAGAGGCAGCATATTAGGAGCTCCCAGTACCTTTTCTAGTTAGCAGCTGTTGATTTACTTAGTTTATTTTAACAGTAGAGAAATGCTTCTGATTGTCTGGGACTTGGTATTGCATTGTGCCTCTTCCAGAACTTGGGTTTTGCACCTTAGCCTTGCTAGTTCTGAGTGAGGGGAGTGTCTGATAGTGCATGACCCAGGTTAAAGGGTGCACGGAGGGTTCTGGATGGGAATATTGACATACACGGGATGGCACGGAGTAGGTGGTGCACAGCAGAGGGAAAGGGAGGCCTTGGTCCCAGAGTTTCCACTCAGTGCCCATGGATGAAGCTGTGGTTTGTGTGAGCACAGAGGAGTTCAGTGCTGCTTTTGGTATAGGAAGAGCTGAAAAAGGAGGGTTTATCCATCTTACTCAGGATCACGGTGCTGCCTGGACCCAATTTACCGGTAAAACTCCTGGTCCCCATGCAGGAGAGAGTAACACAGCACCGGCTGGACACATGCCACAACACTGTGCTGCTCCCAGCAGCAGTTACTGCCACAGCAAAGGAAGGAAAGCTACTAGTCTGCTTTATTCAGCAACTGTTCTTCTTGCTGCAGACATGCAAACAGGACTTCTGGGAAACCTGCTCTTCTCTAACACTGTTGAAAAAAGCAACCAACCAACCACAAACCCCTCTCTTTTAGTAAAAGTGGAGACTGCCCCTCCTTCCCCGTGTCCTCCCACCCCTCCAGGAGGCAGTGGTGGGGCGGGGGTGTGGCGGCTCCGGGGCACTTATTCCCGCCAGGCCAGGCTTCTGAATGGTCGGATTGCTGGGATGCAGATTGTGCTTGTAATGCAACTATTCTGATGGTTCGCTTCACAGCTGAGGCGAGCCACCATTTCAAACCCCATAACGGGAGCCTTGGAGACGGCACATTACAGAATTAGCAAAAGGTAAGAGAGCTCCATGCCAGAGGTTTTGGGCCTGGAATGAGTGTGTACGTCCTGCTCATTATGGGGAAACAAGAGGTGGGCTAAAGAACAGCTGTGGAGTGCACCATGCTATTCCCTGCAGATCTGTAACAGGCTGTTACTGCTGAGTTTCTCAGTCTTTTCCTTCAGCTGGAAGTTCTGGGGGCGTGTTTGGATCTGTTCTTTCTTTTTTTGGGCGCCTTCTCAGTGTGTGTTTTCCAACGATCCGGTCTCTGCAGTCAGTGTGACAAATGTGTGATGCTACAAAACCTTCAAGTAAAATCTGGAGTTTGGGTTTCATTTATAGATTCCTTTCCTCTTGTTCTTCTCACCAACCAAGAATTGTCCTCTCTTTCCTTGGAACATGTAGTGGACCTTGAAGTGCCTTTACAGGTGTAAGAGATGCTTTGAGTCCTTGCTGTGCACACCCACAGCACCTCCTTGTCCAGGATAATCCCACAGTCCCAGCTGGGCTCCTTCACCTCCTGCCTGACACAAATCTGGCTCGATTTCACCGGGCTCCTGGTTCTTTTCAGCTTGTCTATTAAGCACTACAAGCATTGGATTTAGCCAGTGTTTTCCAGAATTGGCTGGATCTGAAACCACCTGCCCTTCTCTTTTTAGCCATGGTAATTAAGATTGGCCATGCACACCATCAGGAAGGATTGAAACTTCTGGGTGGAGAGGAATGGTCTGGGAAACTCAGCATCAGAAATTACTTGCAGAAAGTTTCAAGTTCGAACAAACAAAAAAACGCATTTAAAACAAAGGGAGGAAAAAAGTGAAAGGACAATCTAACCAAATTTTTCCACCCAATTTGGTGTGATTTGGACACGGCAGCTGCAGCTTGTGTTGCCCTTCCAACATTGCTAATTTGCGAGCTTTGCATCCGGACCAATCGGAACCCTCTCGAACCCCTGGGGTTGGCAAAGCACAGCCTTCGAGGTGGGTAAGCCTTGTCCTTTCTCTTTTTGTAGCTGAGCCGTGCTACTGTTCATGACCCTGAGACTGGGAAACTGACCACAGCACATTACAGAGTCTCTAAGAGGTAAGGGAACATCATCCCAAGGGATTCCCTGTCCGAGGAGGTCTCTTCTGGGGCTGTGCTGCTTCGGCGCTGCACGTGGGGCGAGCATTGTGCACAGCTTCTGTTCTTATTAGGCCTTCCTTTAGACCGTGGCCTGAGTGAGCTGAGCTGGCAGAAAAGCACGTGGGCTGCTGGAGTAGGGATTGGTTGGAAGTGGTGGTATTCCAAGGTGGAAGTGCCCTCCTAGGCTGAGCATGGCTTGTCTGCTCCAACTAATGTACTAAACGTGAGCGCGGGGCTCTGCTGACACTCACAGGGCAACAGGGACCTGCCTGGCTCACCTCTGCTCCTAAACTTCTTACATCCATACTTGCTTAAAACTAGGAGCTGCTGTGCTTCCTGGGAATACTGCAAATTAAAGCTAGGTGGTGATTGCCAAGGGTTTCCCTGTCAAAAGGATGGAATGTAGTTGCTGCTTTACTAGAAACCCAATGTTCTTTCAGCTGCTTTGAACAACCCCCCTGAAATGAGAATGGTCTGTAGCTTAAGGGCTTTTATTGAGCTTTGAATTTCTTTCAAAAGGTAAAATTGCTTCCTGACAGTGGATCACAGGAGGGTGATTGACTCAGGAGTGATTATAAGTCTTAGAAAATCTGGACAACCACTGGAGCTGAGGTCGGATCCTTAAGGCCACTGTTGTTACAAGTTGAAAATATTAATTTTTATCCTTTGGAAACTGCCTTGCAGCTTTGCAGCATGTGGGTCTGTGTATTCATGGGCACACACAGGTAGTGGGCATCCTTTGGAAATGGTCTGTTTGCTCCTTAAAGCTGCCCCCACAGGCCCCCTTCAGAGGGACTTTGGGAACATTTGTCTTCCTGTTGGACATGTGTTGCATTTAAATTCTAGTGCTTTAAATGTTCAAGTCTGTCCATGTCTTCCCTACCTTGGTTATTTGTCCCATTTATTGAGTCTTGGGATTTGTCCTCTGTGCCAGACAGCTCTGGGGGGGCATTGCTGAGCAGCCTCCTTCATCCCTTCCTGGTTTCTGTTAACCTTGACCTGCTAATATTAGGAGTTGCAGAGTCAGATCACTGATGGAAATTGGGATGCATAATTGCCCCTTATTTAAACAGGAAAAGAACTTTTTATTTAGAGTTGTGATTTTTCGTCAGTAGGAAGTGTTATGCCCCGAGGTACTGCAGCTGCTACAGTCAGAAAAAATAGCACAAAACACCACCCAGCATTTAAAGCCAATTAAAAAGCTGGGATAGAGCCTCCTGACCAGTTCCTGGGGAATGGGACCTTAAATATTTAAGGTTTGGTGCTTAAAAAGGTGGCATTGTGGGACTCCTTTCCAATGTACCTCAGGAACTCTCAAAAATTAAACCAGATTTTACTGAGCTAAGATTTTAAATCCAGTCTCTCACTGGAAACTGCAAGTTGAATTGAGAAGAAACATCCAAGAAGTTAGGAAAGACCATTTTTTGAGGCTAGGAACAGCCTTGAGAGTTGGGGGGGCTGCCCTTGTGCTTCCCCTTGCTTTTGTGTTCCTCCATGTGCAGATTTCCAGGATGTGTGTGGACTTTCCACAAGAACTTGACACCCAAATCTAGAGCAGGAGGTAGAAAACCCCTCGGAGCCCAAGGCAGGCTGATTGAGAGGGTCTGTGTTACCCCTGCTGGAAACATCTCTGTTGGAGCTGCTCGAGCTGGTTTGGATTCCAGATGAATCATTGCTCCTGAAACCCAAAAAAATGCTGGCTTTATTTTTTTACTAGATGACTGCTTTCCCCCTTGAAACATTCCTTCCTAGCAAATGCCCTCCTAAATTACAGCATTCCTGTCTCTGAGAGCACCACTGTTCCCTGGGTGGGACGTGGCAGGCTCTGTCAACAGGGGCACCTTGCCAGCAGCACTAGAATAAACCCACCCACTCACACACTGCTTTGAAAGATTAGAAATGCCCTTCCCCTTCCCCCCCCCCCCCCTCCCACCAGGCAGCCAGAGCTTGTAATGGTGAAGTTTCCACTTCAGAAATACCAGTCTGGGCTTTTATTCGATCCCTGGTGTGTCTCTACTGGTACTTTTTTTACACACTAAGTGCATTTTAGGAGGCTTTGAAACAGAAATCCAGTATTTTGTGTGGCCAGTGCAGTGTTGAAATGTAATATTTACTCCTAGACTGACCAGTGCAGCTGAGGAGTTGAGATTTTGGGGTCTCTGTGCTGTGGAGAGTTGTCTGGTGTTTTCCTAGAATATATTGCTTAGTCCCAAAATGATTTCTTTCTATAAAAATTGTGCTGTTAAAAATCTTTAAGGTACCTCTTGCAGGATTACAGGGCATTTCTGTGGCTGCCCGTGGATCCCTGCAAGTGTCCAAGGCCAAGTTGGATGGGGCTTGGAGCAACCTGGGCTGGTGGGAGGTGTCCCTGACCATGGCGGGGGCAGAATGGGATGATCTTTAAGGTCCCTTCCAACCCGTTCCATGATTCTGTGAGGAAATGTGATTATTCCTCTCCAGTTAAGTTGCTTCTCTGACAGATGACATGGAAGAGCAGAGCTGTGTGCATTTCCTGACTCAACTGAACCCTGAACTATGTATGTATTAGTAGAAAAAAAGGTTGCTGAGCACCCTCTAAGGCTGTTAATGCTGCAGCTCCTACAGCTCTGCTCTTTTCTGGTAGACAAGAGCAGGAAAAAAGCCTCCTTTGTGTGAAGGATGGTCCTGAATGGGGCACAGACTGACTTGGATGTCAGCAAGGGACCAGTCTGTGATGCCAGAGGAGGGAATGTGGGACAGATGGGAATATTTTGTGACCAGGCAAAGCAGGTTTTGTGACACCAAAAGGGTTAAATCCCCCTGTAACTCCTCAGCACTCCAGGCCTCCCCCAGTTCTGCTCAGCAGACAGGCTGGCACTTGGAATATGGTTTCAGTTCCCTGATCCTCCACCTTTCATAGACTTCCTTTGTGTCCTCAGGCAATTAATTTTATTTTTAAGATACATACAGTATTTCCCTTCCTGAAAGGCTGCAGTATTCTCCCTGTGGAAGCATTCATTGCCCCTCTAAGTAACCCACAGAGAGCAAGAATGGTTGGGTTTTGTTTGTTTTCCTTTGGGTTATTTTCTCTCTTTTTTCTCCCCTAAAGCCCTTATGCACAGACTGGGCAGAGGCAGTTGGGGCTGTGTGTGTTAAATAAATGTGAGGTTAGGATTGCTAGTGAGCATTCCTGCTCACCGTGGCTGCAGAGCACGGCTGCTTTCAGGGGCTTTTCTTTGGTAAACCCAGAGTGTTTGCATCCTTCTACCACCTTAAATCAGAGCAGGTGGTGTTATAACCCCTCCTTGTACTAACAGTGTTCAGAAATGGGTGGGTCTGTGTCTGTGCATGTCTGGTGTGAGAAATCTGGTTTCTTTCCTCTGTGGTTCACTTGGCATTTAAACAAATGCTCGTAGAGATTCTGTAACCTGTGTCAGTGCCTCGTGTCCTGTGTCATGTACTGTTCCTCCCTGGAAAAGGATTTGGGGATTTTTTTTAAATGCAAATTGAAGAACTTCATTTAGTAGAGATGTGCAGGTTCATTTAATTAAAAATACTATGATGCTGCTACTGATAGTTTCCAGCTGGGCTCAGAGCACAGGGATTTCTGTCCAGCAGGAACCACTGATGAGCCCAGAACATGAGTCAGCTGCTGGAAAAAGAGGTAGAACTACCTGTCTCCATTTTCTTGTAGGGGGGAAAAATGAGCCCTAAATCATCATTATCGTCCCTATTAATGACTAGCAGGGGCTGCAAGGTTAACAGAGAAGAGCACAGGTAAAATGTGCAAAGGTGGATGGGATGAGTAAAGCAGCAAGAAAACCAGGCACTGGGTGAGCACATGATAAAAAGAAAAAACCAGTGTTTCTAGCTAAAAGGTCTGATAAACAGGAGGAGGCAAAACATTTTGAAAAATGCCTTTGGAACTGTGGGCAAAAAACAGTGGGTTGGCTTGAGGTTTTTCCCCTTAAAAATCATTATGTACCTGAAGCACGTGCCAAGTAGAAATGGTTCAGTGGGGAATATGGGAAAGAATTGAATGCATTATTTAACTGTTTGCAGAGTGGTTTGTGGTGGCACTGCACAGGTAAGTGATGTGAAAGGGCAGATCACAGAGCGCTGGCCTGGAGAGGAGCTGAGTTACAGACAAATGAAGTCACTCCCCTGTTCCTTTGCCATTACCTGAATTGGCTGTTTGAAAGGGCTAAGAGCAGAATTGTTTGTGCCTGGTTGAGAAAACAGCTTGAAGCAGATTTTCCCTGTTTGCAGCGTTTCCTTCAGTCACGGGGCAGTCAGAGCCCTCTTAAAGCAGCGTGTTCCTCCTCAAAAACATGTTCATTAAATTCAGGGCTTTGTAAGTAATGGCCAGTGCTGCTGTTTGCTGTCAGTGTCACACCTCCCTCGCTGTCCCCGCAGTGCGTGGCTGTCGGGCTACGAGAGCCCCGTGGTGTCCCGGATCAACACCAGGATACAGGACCTCACAGGGCTGGATGTCTCCACAGCAGAGGAGCTGCAGGTGATTCCCAGGATGGGACTGGTGGGGGATGGCTCAGCAGTGTCTGGTGTCCCTGTCACGTGGGAAACACTGGCCATAGGTGTAACTTGGGTAAATTGGTATTTAGAAGTACTTTTATTCATTTGCCTGAGGCCTTTGAAGGAGCGGCTGCTTCACTGACAGTGAGCAAAGTGTGAGTACCGAGAAAGCAGGACACCCAGAGAGGGGCTCTGAAAGCTGCTGTCCTTCTGTGCCACTCTGCCAGGACTCTTGGGGATAAAATGCCCACGAATTGAGGGCATTTTTTATAATTGGCATGAAAGACAGGGGATCCTCTTTATTGATATGGAGTGGTTTAAACTTGAGTGATGTAAAAGCACCGTGACATGTTTTGAAGAGAACAGAGGCTGGAAAACTTATGTAGAAATAAAATCCTTTTCTGCTCTGGGAAGGACCAGATTCCTCACCTGGAGCTGGATCTTGCAGTGCCAGTCTTGGATGTGCTTCTGCTCCTGGAGCTGACATTTGTCACTTCCTGGGGCTTGGTGTTTGCAGTTGATGTGCTGAAAGGCTGTAGGTGACAGCCACATTTTGCCTGGGTAAATGCTGCTTCACTACAGCCTGTGCTTCTCCTCTCACTGTAGGTAGCCAACTACGGAGTGGGGGGCCAGTATGAGCCTCATTTTGATTTTGGAAGGGTAAGTCCTGTTCCATCTTCACTCTTTCTTCTTCACAAGCGCTGTGTTTCTCTTTTTCAGGTGGCAAATTATGGAGTGGGAGGACAGTATGAACCCCACTTTGACTTTGCACGGGCAAGTAAAGAGCTGGAGGAGAGCTAGTCACCCGGTGAAGGCTGGGGCACAGTCTCTGTTCTTCAATGTCTATTACATTTTGTAGCTCTTTTCTAATCCCTCTCAGTGGAGAAAGCCCTCTAAACCACCAGCTGAACCTGTGCAGGTTATTGCCTCTAAGCTGTGTGCTCAGTGCCAGCAGACTCCTGGAAAAAGCCTGCTGAGGTCTTCTCTCACTACCCTTAATTGCTTTTTCATTGGATTTAAATTCCCCACCCATTTCTGTTCCAGCTGAAATTGTGGACTGCTGAAATTCAGTTGGTTATTTATTGGGCATAATTCTGTGTGATTTAACCCCTTTGGATTAACCTTACCCTGTCAGTCCAGGCCCCATCTCACAGGGATCTCTGCTCTGTGAGCATGGGCTCCCAAGCACTGAGAGTGATTAACAGGTTGGTTTGGAAGTGCAGGGGGTGCTTCCTGGAGTAATTCCATTGCTGGAATTGTAATGCACTCAAACCCTGGTCATGGGGTGGGTTCTGGAAATGGAGGTGTGACAAAAGTGGGCATCAAAACTCATCAAAATGAGGTTTGTTCTTGTAAGTCAAGTGACAAACCCCTCTTGGTTCCCTGGTTTGTCACTGAGGCTTCCTCCCTCCTCCCTTCCCAGCTGCAATCAGAGCAGTGGAGTGGGGAGGGTGTCACAGCTGCCCCACACACCTTGGGGCTGGGAGATCACCTGGCTGTTCATGGCACTCTGGAGTGCCAGCGTGCAGGCAGGGGGCAGGATGTGAAACCTGGGCCAGCAGCTCCAGTGCAGGGAAGGGGGTGAAGGCCACCCAGGCAGGGCCACTGGGAGGGAGTGTAATGAAATAATTGAGTTTGCTGGGACTAGGATTACAGACTCCTCCTCAGATAGTGCAGTTGTTCTTACCCATTTGCAATTTGGGCTTCTGCCCTTTCTGTCCTATAGAATTTTAAATGCCTGGTTTATTCAAATTACTAAATTCCCTCCTATTGCATTCTCACCTCCTTCCAAATGGAGGGGTTGAATGAGTTCTTGTGCATGAGTCTGTGGTGTGCTGCTGGCTCAGCAGCTGTGTGTCATTGGCTCCTCTCAGCAACCCAAATGAAATGCTAAAGGAATCTGCTTGCTTTTGTTCACAGAAAGATGAGCCAGATGCTTTTAAAGAATTGGGAACAGGCAACAGAATTGCTACTTGGTTGTTTTATGTAAGTGATACATTTCTGCCCTGCGCTAGTGCCAGAAACATGTCACTGTATATTCTGTACCGTTGAGTGATTTAATTCTGCTTTTTTTCATTATGGTTTTTACTGAAGTGACTTGCAAATGAGGCAGCCACTAACTTTGGGGTAATATATACAGGGTTCTTTTCTTACCCACACTGTGTGGTTCTTCTGTGTGTTTTAAGGAGGATTTTCCCCCCAAAATTATTTGCCTGCCTGTTCATTTTTGTATCTGCATCAGTATTTACAGCCCAGACACTGGAGTGGGGTGGGGGGAGGGGTCAGCCTTTTTGAGGGAGGTCGAAATTTACTTCTTCAGTGACCCAATTGTGTTCTAGTACAATGTGAGACTGTAGCAGCCTGAGCTCACCTGTGTTTCCCGCCTTCCAGATGAGCGATGTGTCAGCAGGGGGAGCCACGGTCTTTCCTGAAGTGGGAGCCAGTGTTTGGCCCAGGAAGGTGAGCGGGATTTATCCAGCGGGACCGCCCCTTTTCACCCACTCAAAACAGCACGGGCATCAAAAAGCTTTCAAAGGAACCTTCAGAGCAGGGAAAATCATAGCCCTGTCCGTGGCTGCACAGAGGTGCTCACAGTGTGTGCAGTGACTGGAGCAGTGCTGGGGATTCCAAGGGCCCTGACATTCCCTTTTGGAATTGGCTGCTTCTAATGCAGACTCTGCAAAACATTACAGTGCTTCCAAACACATCCCTACCTTTGTTGGCCTGCTGCTCATGTTTAGCAAATAATCTTGCTTTCTAAAACTGGTCAGGAGTTGAAAGAAATGCAGAGCCAAGTATATACAGACACAGAATAAGTAAAAGGAGACTCGTTCCTAAGGAAGAAGATGGCGGAAAATCAAACCCAACCTTCAGTTCAAAAGAATGTGACATACAAGTGCCCCTCCCTTAGTTTTGTGCTTTGGAAGGTGGGTGTTGGGGTGTGTGTGGTACTGAGGCTGTGCCTGCCCTTGCAGGGGACAGCTGTGTTCTGGTACAACCTCTTTCCCAGCGGAGAAGGAGATTACAGCACTCGGCATGCCGCCTGCCCAGTACTTGTGGGCAATAAATGGGGTAAGTACCTCCTGGGACCGTGCTGGGGGCTTGGCTTGCTTTGCCTCTTTCTCTGGACTTCATGGTGGAATTAAAGCAGCCAGAAATTCAGTTCTTTATAAAGAAATCTGTTTCATTTTGTCTCTCTATACATCATATATATATATTCTATACAGTAGCATATTGTATGTATAAAATACACGTAATACTGTATCTGTTTGAGGAGTCTCTTGTAGTTTTGCAGCTATACTGCATGTTTTTTCCCCTCCTGTATCTATTAGACCAACCTGAGGAGATGAATGAGATGACCTTTAAGGTCCCTTCCGACCCAAACCATTAAAACCCTTTAGCAAACAAGGCTAATGCTGTGCTGCATCACCCCTGCTGCCCCCCAGGTGCAGTGACCCAGTACCTTTGTGTCTTTGCAGTATCCAACAAGTGGCTCCATGAGCGGGGGCAGGAGTTCCGGAGGCCATGCACTTTATCGGAGCTGGAATGATGCAGAGCCGTCCCTGCCTGTCACTCTGTGTCAGATGCACATCTCCAACAGTTTACAACTGACTAACACTCCACCACCACAGGTTCAGTCCCCACCTGCGCCCGTGTTTCAGCTGTGGACAGGACAAACGTGCTTTTCGTTCCCTGCAAACGCCCCCTCTGGTGTTCCATGGACAGAAAATATTGAGGTTTATGAGTGTTACCAAAACAAAAGGACAAAATACAGACGAGGGCCACAACTAACACGGTGTTGTGTGTGGTGTTCCTGTCACCAACGTCCCTCTGAGCAGTGGTTGTCCAGAGCCCTCCTCCCAGTGTAGGGGCAGGCTGATGGCATGGGAGGGCTCCCCTCTAAGGAGTGCTGAATGAAACCCATTCCTGTTGCTCCATTCCCAGACATCCAGCTCCTTGCTTTCCCACAGTGCCTGCCCACTGCTCTTGGGAGCTGCAGGCATGCTTTGTGTCTGGAAAACAGGTTAGTACCCTGTTCTAACCTGCTTTCCCACTAGCACAAAAGCCCCAGATTTTTAAATGTCTTCAGCCCCTGTGAGGAATTTGGTTCCTCACCTGGACCACACGAGCCTGCAGTTCCACAGGCGCAGCCTACCAACACCCCCAGCCCCCCGTGCCCACCTCTGCAATGTTTGTCCACGTGAATAAATGCTGCCTTTGTTCTGTCCCAGCAGCCAGCTCTTCCCTCTGCTTCTCGGGCAGGGGCATGGTCCTGGTCCCAAATCCTCATTCATCAAAGCAGTCGTGCCTTAGGACGCTGGAATTTCAAATTCATGAAGAGGCTTCAGGTGCTGAGGTGACACAGAGTCCCCTGTCCCCCTCACAGCTCCCCGGGTTTCCTGAGAAACTGTCACCCTATTTATAGTCCTGAACTGTTTTTAGAAACAGGCTCACGTCCATGAACCCTTTCCCTTCCACAGCAGGATTTTTAGCAAAATATCCAAATACTCCACTAGCATGAGGACAGAAATAAAGGGAGCTGCACCTGACTCTGCCTAAACAGTCCAATTTTCTGGATGATGATGGTTTTACTGATTTAGCAGTCAAGCCTGAAGTCTTTACCAAGGAAAAAATTCTGATTTGGGTTAATTGGGTTTTCTGCCTCAATAAAAATCTTGAAAATTGAGCCAAAACGTAGACAGAGCCAATTGTTAACATGTTAGAAATACCTCTAGAATACTGGGAATGCAGTTTAAGGTACTATAGTGGGAGGATCAGAAGACACTTTAAGGTTTTTGCTGGAAAATACATTGTTCATTCCTACTGAGCCTGGTAGCAGCGGGACCCACGGAACTGTCCATCCTTAGCCCTGCTCCTTCCTGCATTTTGCCTGTGCTTTTGACAGGTGGGAAGCCAAATCCACCCAGCCCTTCAGGACACAAATAAAAGGTCTCACATCTGTACTGCTACTTTAGTCCAAGCAGGAGCTGCTCTAAATCCAAACAGAGCAGCTCTTGGAGCACTAAACTGTAATAATTAAAAATACCCCACATAGCATTTCTGCCTACCTGAGTCTTCTCCCTTCTTCATCCATCTCTATTCCTGTCCATAGTTTTCTTCTTTCTCCTTCCCTTCTTTTTTAGTCTCTTAGGCTCCATGCCTGCAGGTAACTCCTGCCACATCCCTGCAAGTAGAAGGATACAATGAGCAGCTAGGCGTTGGGAATGCTGCCTTTGGAGTATCCATAAATGCCTGTAGGGGAGCCAGTCCTGCACAGAGAATGAGTACAGGATGAAATCCCTGGATTGCCACCATGAACAGATGTGGAGAACAGCACCTGGGCTTGCTGTTCCCACCTCTGTCCAGCCAACACCAAAGGATGACAGACAAGCTGGAGTTGGGAATTATGCTCAGCATTTCCCTCCCTTACCTCAGTAGCAGGGACCCCTTCCAGTGAGAAACAGCATTCTAAGGAGGGTCTCTCAAAGGCACTGCTTGGGGAGGGAAAATGATTTGGTGCACGACTTCTCAGAGCAGTGAACTCCTCCCAGACAATTCTTCAGGAAAGAAAAACAATTTGTCTTTTGACAGTGGAACATTTTGCTTGATTTAAAAAAAAAAAAATCCCCCACAACTAAACCTCCAGTCCGCTGAGGCACATCAGGAATGTTCCAGATTATGACAGAAGGGTCACTTTCCATTTTTAAACTGCAGATAATCCCTATTTCTACTGCAGTAGTGTCCATGCATCCAGTGCTGCCTGTAAGGGATTAAATTGGTGCTGCTGCTTTCTGCCTTACCTCCCTCATTTCTCAAAGGGCTTTTGGATCCCGAGCGTGGCTCCTGTGTGAATCTAGTTTTGTATTAAACATGACTGAAAACTGTTTGGTTCACAGTGACTGACAACTGAGAAACTGCCTTACTGTTACTTTTTTTGTAATAAAATTTTTAATGTAAAAAAAAAAAAAGGGCTTAAAATAAAAGCCACTGCCATTAGCAGTGAGAAATCCTCCACACCCAGCTCTCCTCGTGTGTGGCTGCTGCAAACCTGAGCACACAGGGGTTTATCACCATGTGGGAGCTGAGCTCACTCAGCCCCTCAGGGCAGGGGCAGGAGATGCTCCTCCCACAGCCTCCTGTGAAACACCTCCCTTTGGGAGCACAGAGCACCAAAGGACTGCACCAGGGGAGAGCAGGGAACGCCGGGCTGGCAGCACTCTGCCCAAAATTTAGGGAAAGGGCCTGAGCTGCTCTGGGGGAGGAGTGTCGCGCAGCCTTTGCTCCCAGTGCAGTGATTTGTGGCAGGAGCTGGTGTGGGGTGTAATAACCACAGGAGCTTCAGGGCTGAAACACCAAACAGGCACAGCAAAGGGGCAGCTGCTCAGAGACCCTTTCCCAGCAGTGACAAATCTATTTCCTGAAGCCAGAGGTTAAACAACCACTTACTCTGAATGGTTCCAGGGGGAAGAAAGCACCAGGGACTCTAGCAGCACCACAGGAAAAGCAAACACTCACATGTAGGAAGGTCCAACACCTCAGCTGCTCCTGGACTTCACCCCTTCGGAGCAGTGGAGCTTGTGCTTAATTCGTGGCCATCAGGAACCTGCAAAGGGCACAGCAAGGGCTGATTAAAGACCTTGATCCTTTTGCCTGTGGAATGGAGCCTTATGCTGCTGCTGGAGCACTTGGCTCACAGGTAGGGAACTGCCCATGGACACAGCTGATGTGCTCACAAGATTTGGCACCCACGGGATGGGAAGTAAGTCTGAAGTGTACCAGTGTTGTTTTATTTTGGCAAGGGGACTGGATTCCCCCCCCAGCCACTCTGCTGCTGTGCCCTGCTCAGCAAGGCAGGCCTCAGCCCCCTCCCATGCAGGAAGGGCAGGGCTGTGGATCAGCCCCGTGGTATCCCCACCAGCGCTCAGTACTGGGGCTCCCCACCATCCTACCTGGGCACCGGCAGCTCCTCTGGCACAGCTGCACCCAAACCATGCCTGTGGGGGATCACAGTAGGGACCACAGCAGCTGCAGCTGGAAAGGCAGGATAGGGTGAGGGATAAGGAAAAAGGCCTGTGAATGTCACAGGGCAGGGATGAGATAAAGGCAAGGGTCTGACAGTATCAGAGAATCACAGAATGGTTTGGGTTGGAAGGGACCTCAAAGGCCATCCCATTCCACCCCGTGCCATGGGCAGGGACACCTTCCACCAGCCCAGGTTGCTCCAAGCCCCGTCCAACCTGGCCTTGGACACTTCCAGGGATCCAGGGGCAGCCACAACTTCTCTGCCCAACCTGTGCCAGGGCCTGCCCACGCTCCCAGGGAAGGATTCCTCCCCAATATGCCATCTCACCCTGCCCTCTGGCAGTGGGAAGCCATTATTCCCCCTTGTCCTGGCACTCCAGCCCCTTGGAAATAGTCTCTCTCCATGTTTCTTGCAGCCCCTTCAGGCACTGCAAGGCCACAGTTGGGTCACCCCAAAGTTTCTCTTCTCAGGGCTGAACAATCCCAGCTCTCCCAGCCTTTCCTCCCAGCAGAGCTGCTCCATGCTCTGACCATGCTGGTGCCTCCACTAGACTGTCCAGCAGCTCCATGTCCTTGCTGTGCTGGCCCCCAGGGCTCGAGGCAGCTCTGCAGGTGGGGTCTCACCTGGGGGGGCAGAATCACCTCCTACGGCTGGGGGAAGGCAGCACAAGGCTGAAGGGGCCTGTGCAGGGACTCCTGGGGGGACTGGAGCCGCCCAGGGGTACAGCCCCCACGAGGGAGGGGTCTTTAACCACCCACCTCCTGCTCCAGCTCTGGACTCCGACTGCCTGGCGGGACTTGGCTATTTCATCAGCGAGCTGCAGCTCTCTCTTCCCATAATCAGTGACTCATCCGGCTCCCAAACCGGCCCTTTGAAGCAGCCACGGATCACCCACTGACCTGAACCTCAAGCTGCCTCCTCGCCGTGCTAAACATCGACCAGCAAAGCCCTCAAGCCACCCCAAAGCCCACGGAAAAAGAGCTCAGTCCCTCAATCCCACATCCCCAGCAGAACAGCGGGGGAAGGATCCCAGCACAGCACAGACCTATGGCAGCGTGGTCTGAAAAGGGAATGTACTAGAGCAGCTGGAGCTCCCCCCACACGAAGCCAGGAGGGATTTTCCAGCTCCCTATGGGACAGGGCTCGTTCCCGTAAGTGTGGGGGACACCGACCCGGGCCCAACAGTGGGGATGGATGGGTGTAGTCACCTCTCTCTGCCTCCGGGAGCAGGAGCTGCCAAGAGCCTGACGGTGTCCCTGGGAATGTGTGACTCACCACAGCCCCGGGGCTGCTCTATGTTTAAGCATTACAGAGGCAGAAATGAATGCACCGAGTCAGGAGCTGCCTATCCCGAGGTCAGGACAAGGTTCAGAGCCCAGCTGTCAGAGTTCACCACCGTGGCAAACAGCATCTGTATCCCTTAAACCTTTAGAGAGAGGAGAAACTGGCATAGGGAGGGGGGGATTTACAACTGCAGTGGGTCCAAGCAAGGTCAGACAACCTGCAGGTACCTGCTGTGCACACCCGTGCTGGGAAGCTCCTCTGCTGCAGCTGCTCAGCAGCTCCCCGAGGGGACTGTGTGTGTTCCTTTTACTCAATCCTACATTTTTCCTGCTCTTCAGATCTTACAGTGCAACTGAGCTAATTGCAGCTGGACTGGAAACATCTCAGGAGGCTGGTGTGGGGTGCAGGTAAGGAAGAAGGAGGAAGGATGGAAAGAAAGAGAGTGGCTTATCCCCGGGGCAGGGCTTTTTATTCACAAACCGTTCCTTCAGGACGAATGACAAATAGGCAGCAGCAAAGTTTCTGACTCCTCTTTTCCCAGGATGAGCACTCTGCCAGCTCCTCCCTCCCCACCCTGTTCAGCTTTCCTAACTAATTCCAATTGATTTTGCAAACACCCCGGGCTCCAGAGCCACCCCCCTCCAGGCTGCACGTCCTGCTCCTGCCACATTCCCTGTGGTTTGCATCCTCTGCAGTCCTGCAGGCACTTTTCCCCTCCAGCAGCACATGGATCAGCCACCAGGGACCAAGGGATGACAAAGAAAGCTGCGTTCTGGAATTGCCTCCAGAGCAACCCTAAAAGGCTCCACATTAAAAGCGTGGCACCAAGCACAGACACCCAGGGGCTCTACACATTTTCCAAGCCATTCCTAAATAGCTGGTTTGCTCTTTTTTTACACTGATTGCTGCCAGGCTGTTGGTAAGGGCTGGAAGCACTGGCATTGCAAACTGGAGTGTCAGGCAGGGCAGGAATTGAGCCAGCAGAGACACCAGTGACTCCACTCACTGTGAGACACAGCATGGCACTGTTATGCCCAGTTTTCCTTGCACTAGGGCAAATTCCAGGGACCATTTCCACCACTGACAAACCAGTCCTCAGCATGGTCTGAACAGAAGGACAGGCCTGAGCCCTTCAGCAGGGAAATACTCACCTCACCATCCTTTGCCTTGTGCCAGGGGTGACACAGGTATCACAGAAGGCTCACTGGAGGCAGGAAACAGACTCTAGGGGCAACCTGGCACCTCTAGCTCGACCCAAAACATCACCCTAACTTGTAACCAGGCATTACTGTGCTCCCCCTCCTTGTCTGCAGCTTGGACACCGCCAACCTCCCTTCCCAGTGCTCTCTGCACCAAGGCCTATCTCCCAAAAGACAAAGCTGGTCTGAGGTTCCCTTGGGACCTCCTGCACTCCTCACGTGTGCCTTCAGGCAGTGCTGGGCCCCAGAACAGATGGAACAAGAAGGCAGCAGCTGCCTCTGGCTGCACACCATTTCACACGAGTGGGACCAACCACCTTGTGTGCTCCTCTTCCCCACGGCTCTGACTCACCTGCCTGAGAAACCAAGTCTTGGCAGTGGTCCCTCCTCCGTGGATGTCTGGAGCACACCACACATGGCCACACAGAGGAAGACACACCCAGTGCCACAGGGCTCTGGCCCTTCAGAAGCAGCAGCGCAGAGGGGCTGAGTCTCCTGCAAAACAATAAAATGCCAGAATTAGCATTTCTGTTTGCCATGTATTTGAAAGACCTGCTGCCCAGCTCCCCCTGAGAGGCAGTTCTGTGCTGGGACACAGCCCAAAAGTTTGCTGAGAGCAGCCAGAGCCTTCCCACACCACTTCCCTTCCTTATTTTTTATCAGTGGCTTGCCTTGTCTTTTGCTGCTGGTGTTCATCTAGTTGTTTCCTTTTTAATGAGTAACTTCTCTGAAGTGTCCACCAGCTGAGCAGGCCCCTGGGTCCTGGCAGGCCAGTCCCACCCCAGAGCCAGGACCTGCAGCTCCCCCACAAACCTGTTCCCTGGCTCAGGTTTCAGTGCCAGCCCTTCCTCACTTGGGGTCACCAGTGCTGCCTCTTTAATTTGGCAGTGCTGGCATTACACAGGAGCTGTAACAACCAGCCATGTAACAGCAACCTTCAGGAGCCCCATCAAAGGCACATACTCATCTATTTCATTCCTATATGATCCTAGAACTGGAGGTGATGCCAAGGAATTGCCCTGAATGCAGTGTTTGTAATCCCAAACTACTCAGAGCTGCTCAATCAATTCCTCAGAGGCTCTGCAATCCCAGAGGATTTGATAGGAGCAATCCCCTTGGCAGCTAGGCTTGGGTGGATGTCTCATCCCACCCCATCAGGTGCCCAGAAGGCCTTGGAAAAGGCAAGGGGTGCTCTCCTCAGTGTGTTGATCTACTGCCTGAGCAGCAGCAATTTTGGACAAAGAGAGACTCTCCAGGTCCCAACAGGCTGGGCAGGGAGTGAGGTGGCCCAGACAGTGCCCTGTGGGGCAGGAGGAGGGTCCTGGGCAGACAGACCCCACTCAGCCCCCCCAGGGAGAGATCCCTTTTGGGGGCCGAGCCTGTTCCAGTGGGATTGTGCAAACTCACACGTCTGTGAGGTGAACTTGGTCCCAAATCCCAGTGTGCTGCACTTTGCTCTCGGGCTGCAGTGACCTCATGGCGGCTCCCCAGGCAGCGTTTAAAGTCCAGGGAGGGGGAGCTTGCCTGCCTCCCACACGGGGCAGCTCGCTGCCACTGCTCCTGCTGCCCAGCATGGGGCTGCTGCTCTGGGCAGCGCTGCTGTGCCTCGGCCTGGGCCTGGGGCTCTGCACCCAGGAGGCAGCACAGGAGAACAGCAGCCCCCCGGCCCTGCAGGCAGAGTCCTCCTACTCCGACTGGGGCATCGACACCATCCGGGACAGCTTCGAGACTGTGAACAGCTACTTCGACTCCTTCCTGGAGCTGCTCGGGGGCAAAAACGGAGTTTGTCAGTACAGGTGTCGCTATGGTGAGTGAACCCTCTGCTGCTGGCTCCCCCCTCCATCCCTCTCTCCCTGCCCTCCCTCCCTGAGACAACAACCAGCTCCTCCTGTCCCTGAGGTGCCCCTGCTGTGCTCGGCACAGTCACACCCTCGCAGGGGACACGGAGCCCTCATCCCTCCCCAGGGGCAGCCCGATGTCACAGCCCCTGTGGGGGGACAAGAGGACACAGGTGTTGCAGGAGAGGCACACAGGTAGCCAGGTACCCTGGAGAGGAGCAGGGTGGGCAGGGAGGCCCCGAGGGGAGGCTGAGCCCGCGGCCCTAATCTCAGCAACCTTAGGAGTGTCCTTATTCAGCAGTTGTGAGCTGGCCAATGCCGTGGGCTGGAGGAGGGCAGAGGGCAGGGAGGAGACCCGCTGTCCCCGGGAGGAACCTTTTGTACTCCCGGTGGAATGAGGCAGCTCCCGCTTGCCTTGGACTTTAGAGCGATGTACCAGAGCTTGGCTTGTGCAGGGGGCAGGATGGAGGGGGTCTCAGGGAGAACAGGCTGTGCAGAGCTGCAGGTCTGTGGGGTGACACACAGGCAGCACCAGCCACCAGCAGGGTACCTGCTGAAACAACCTGCCAGGAGGTGTCCTACAGACTGTATCCTCTCCTCAGCCTCCTACAACTGTCCCACAGCAATATCTTGTCCCCTGTCACCTCAGCCTGCCCATCCACAACAGCCTGGCAGCCCCTTTCCCCCAGCTTCATCCCACACCCCTAGAGACCACCTGGGCAAGATGCTTTTGAGCACAGCTGGATTTCAACCCCTCTCCTTCCCTGAGCATGTTTTCACAGCCACTCTCCATGCTCTGGGGAGATCCCAGAGGCTCCCTTTCAGTCTGTATGCATCCCACGGAGTGCTGGGAGAAACAGATGCTACAGGGATGGCCCAAGCTCCCTGTCAGGGGCAGAGGGGCCATTGTTAGCCAGAGTGGGGCCACAAGGAGGTTAAAATCAGTCTGAAAGTTGCTGGGTATTTTTGTTTCTAAATAACATGTATATATCTGTCCTCCCACTCCTGCCAGCTCTGCTGCCCAGGCCCCATGCTAAGACCAAACAGGGAGCAGCAGGCCAGGCCCCTCAGCCCCACAGTGGCCCTGGTCCCTCAGCCCAGGGCCCCACAGCCCCCAGCTCAGGCTGCCTGTCTGCAGCAGCTTGGGAGGGCCACATCTGTCCCCAGAGGGTGGAGGAGGCCACATGCCCATCAGGCAGCCCGTCCCTGTGCTCACAGTGTGGCAGTCCCAGGTTGTGTGTGCCAACCTCCTAAAGGTCCACACCGTGCTCCAAATTCAGAGCAGAAAGGGACTTGCCCTTCTTAATGTAGAGACTGAAACCCCTGGCAGTGGGAATAAAGTGGCTGGGACTGCAGGGTGCCTGAGGCAATGCTGGCAATTCGGAGCTGGTTTCAGGGCGTCTCAGGACTCACCAGATCCTGGAGAAGTCATTGCTTTTGGACACATTCCGAGGCTCAGGCTCTCCCTGCCTCTTCCCTGTGAAGAGCATCTCCAGAGAGCAGCACCAATTCCTTCCCACAACCTGAGAGCATCCTGCGTTTTACTGGAGGAGTGTTTTACCTAGAAAGGGAAATGAGCAAGCACATCGTTATTCCAGTTCTCATCCTCTGCTGAGCAACTCATTAATCACTGGCTGAAGGAGGAAACCACTGAAACACTGCCCACAGGCCTCCGAGGGTCTTGCTGGACCCTTCCAGGACCATTTCTCTGTGCCAGTCTCTACCACAGACACTGCAAACTGTGAGTGCAGAGGATGCCAGGATAATCCCAAACCAGTGAGATCCAGTCTGTGCCCAGAAGAACAAACACAAACCATCTTTACCATCCTCTTTGTGCTGAATCAGGGCCTGAATGCTTTCTCCCCAGGCACAGAGCAAAAATTATGCCTTCTTTCTTTCATTTCAGCCAAGAAACACCAATAATAGCTTATTTTGCCCCGGTAAAGGTCAGGACTCACCTGTGATTGCCACATCCATCTTCAGCTGAGCACATGGCACTTGGCTGTTCTGGCTCTAAGACTCTCCTCCCAATATTTCAGCAGCTAGTGAGGTCTGAAAACAAACAACTTGATGGATTACTCCCTTAAATCAGGAAATTAGGGTTCCACTGCCATTTACTGACAAATATCTCCTCCTGCTTCCGAAGTCTCTCTGGGCATCTCAGGGGAAACAAAGCTTGAGCTGGAAGGAAAGCCCTTGTAGCTTCCTTCAGCTCTCTGAGCAGGCAGGACTTCAATGCCTTGCCCAGCATTTGGTCCTGAGGGGATTAAGATGAGGAGGCACCTCCAGGCTGTGGGAAAAGAGCCTTCAAAGTCAGGCTCTCCAGCACTGCATCAAAGGGCTGTGCTAAGCAGGGGCAGCCCTGCTCAAAGCCTGCCTGGGGCACAGAAACAACAACAGACCACCCAAAAGTGCCAGGAGCTCTGAGAGCATCTATTCAGGCAGAAATATACTCACGTTCCCCTGCCAGTGGACCAGGACTGCAGTGGCTGAGACCTCCTGCATCACCATCAGCTGCTTCCAGCCAGCTGGCTGCTTTCCAGGCTCTTGGAACAGCTACAACAGCCTGGAGATATTAAAATGCACCAGGGAAACTCAACTTCAGTTCTAAGGCTGTGCCAACAACGCAGTGCCCTGAAATGTATTTTCCTGCCTGTGAGGATGGGCAAGAATAAATGGTAACAGGAGCAGGGAGCTGATGCTCATGGAGGTTTGCTTTTGTTTTCCCATTAACTAGAAAACAAGGTGTGGGCGAGAGGTTAACTGTGGTGTAAGAGTTCACAAAGGGGCACCTTACAAATTATTAAACTCTTTTTCCAGAGAGGAGGGGGCAAGTTTCCTACAAGGGCTCATCTTGGAGGCAGTTCAGTGTTTTGTTGATCACCCCAATTCTCACGTGGGGATATTTTTTTTTTTGCAATGTGCTGCAGGAACATCACTTACTAGCAATATTACAAGCAAGTCATTCAAATTTGACTCCAACCTCCAAAATCCACCGTGGATCTTCAACTTTGCCTCCTACCTCAGCTCAGGAACATTTGATTCCTGAGTCCCAGTTCTCATCTCCTTCCAAAATAACAACTAGGTTCCTTTGGAAGGGGAAAATTTGCTGTTGGCATCTCACAGCTGGACAGGATTTCCAGTTTGCTGCTTATTTGTTGCAAATCTGTTATTTAAACAAAACCACCCCAGCAATTTTTAACTGAGCAGGTGCTGGGAGCACTCCTACATATGACCTTTTGAGGCATTTGACACTAAGGTCTTCTCAAGAGCACAGCAGATTTATGGTTATAGGAACCACTGGCATTTTAGGTACCTCAACACAGAAAAGGGGAAGGAGTCTTAAATATTTATCAGTGCTGACAAGGAGAAAGCAGTGGAAATTGAGTTTAAAAGAACCCTGCCCTGCCTGAAGGGCTGAATTAGATCCATTTTATGTCTATATAAATTCTATAGCAATGCTCAGGGAAGCAGAAACTTAACCCTTGGTGTGATGGACTTACAGAAAGCTCAGCTCACACAGGTTTTTGCTGGAGCATTGAGACAGCTTAAAATGTTTTCCCAGAGCAGTGACAGCACCCAGGGAATGGCTGGAGCTATGTCAGGGCAGGGTCAGGTGGGATCTCAGAAAAGGTGCTTCCCCCAGAGGGTGGTGGGCACTGACCAGGCTGCCCAGGGCAGTGGGCACAGCACCAAGGCTGCCAGAGCTCCAGGAGGGTTTGGACACATGGTGGGATTGTTGGGATGTCCTGGGCAGGGCCAGGAGGTGAACTCAACAATCCTTCTGGGTCCCTTCCAACTCAGGATATTCTGTCATAAATGTCTTGTGTTAACACCTCAGCCTGCACTGGAGATCCCCCTTTTACCAACTCATCTGGGGCAGAAGCAAGCAGAAACACACATGGAAGGAGAGCACAGAGAAACCCAGCTCCAGGAGAGGTGGTCTCCACAACTTCCCCAGGGGAGAACCCTCTCCCACCTTTAAACACACTCCTTGCACAGTGGGGTCAACCTGGAGACTCTTCCTCTCCAAACCAAGGAGATGTTGGGTTAGATGGAGACGGGGGTGAGGTGGGGATGAGAGGAAGAGGATGAGACAGGGCAGGGAATAGCCACATTTCCACAGGGATGGTTCCCACCTCAGTCCTGAGCACCCACCCCTCACACCCTGACAGCTGGACACAAAACCCCAGCATGGCTGGGGCACAGGAGGGCTTGAACTCCTTAAAAAATCAGACTGAAATGATTAAAATGCTGCTTAAGCTACTGACTATTTCCTGGATTTTTTTCTGCATTAGGTAAATAATTATTCACAGAGGGAATTCTTGCTCCTTTATGCATATCAAGCAGCAGACTGAGGGAGGTGTGGGGATTAAAGGAATAGAAATGATTTGCAAAGCATGGCAGTGCATCACCATCTGCAGAAAATGGACCAAGAAGAGCCCCTCAGAGCAAGATCAGACATGCAAGGTCTAGCACAATTGTGTGGAGATCCACAACACACCAACACTCCAAGAAGGAACTGAACATGGAAAGAAACCCCTTTGCTAAGCTAGTGGTGTAACTAGTAGCTTCTTGGAGGAGCTAAAAACCCAGCTGGGGGATCCCAGCTGCGCAGAGCTCTCAGGAGGCACATTCCTGGATAGGAAGTGTCTGGGGATACAGACCAACGGGGAGCTTCTTACCACTCCTTGCTTTTTTGGTGCTACTCTTGGGAAGATCAGCTTTCCTGATGTTTGTCCTTTCTCTCCCAGGGAAGGCTCCAATGCCGCGACCTCACTACAAACCCCAGGAACCCAACGGCTGTAGCTCCTACTTCCTGGGGCTCAAGGTACCCGAAAGTGTATGTACTGCCACAGCCAGCACCTGAGTGCATCCTCCACTCCTGGCCCTTCACCCCCTCCCATGCTTTTGGCCTCTGCCGAGCACTGGATTAAACCCACGGGCCTTTGATGCTGCACTTCCTTGTGATTTTAAAGGCAATTAATGAAGTCATATTGGAATCACCAGGTAAAGTGCTCCCGGGAGGCTCTCAGAGCAGGAATTGCTATTTAACTCGTGCAGCCCACAGAGTTTGCAGCAATTAGGCAGATTCCTGCTCTGAAAGCCCCTCTCTTTAGAACCCAGTTTTCATGTTAGGTTTAGTTCCTTAAACTCTATTTCACTGCAAACCTTGTGGGCACCTCCTCCTGACACCAGCAATCACGAGCACAATGAAGGAACAATTCATCTCCTAAATCTTACATGAGCAAGGTCACAGAGAGGAATCATTTACAACAAGCTCACGAGCCCAGTCTCTCCAGGAGACAGGCCCTTCTGCCCCCTCACTCCCATTGCTCCAAGAGAGCAGAACTCTGTTTGTCCTCGGCCTAACAAGGGCATCTCTGAGAAATAAGGCATTAAAAACATTTAGGGCAGATTTATTAGGCCAAAAAGCAGGACTTGCCACATTTTGGGAAAAGGAGGAAAGAAAAAAGGGGTTTTTGCCACTGCTGGCAAGGACTTGCAAATGAAAACTAGCAAGTGGTCGTGGAGGGGCTGTATCAAAGGTTAATTCCCTGTGACAGAGAAGGGAGAAGGGAATGTGACCTATCCTACACCAAATCTGCACCACTGCCACCACTTTCTTCAGATGGTGAGGGAGAAGCACATGTTCCCTCCTGCCAGCCCAGCCATCCAGGGCACCTTCTAGAAAAGGAGCCCGCTGGGCCCTGCAGTGCCTTACCCTGTTACAGCTGTGTGAGTCTGAGGCCAGGACGCAGCCCAGGCACTCTTCTCCTCTCTCTCCCCAGCTGGATTTGGGCATCCCTGCCATGACCAAGTGCTGCAACCAGCTGGATGTTTGTTACGACACCTGCGGGGCCAACAAGTACCGCTGCGATGCCAAGTTCCGCTGGTGCCTCCACTCCATCTGCTCCGACCTCAAGCGCAGCCTCGGCTTCGTCTCCAAGGTCCAAGGTGAGCTTCCTGCTGGCATTCCCTGGGGAGGGAAGCAGTCGTGGCAGGGAGGGGTGAGGGAGGGCAAGGAAGAAGCAAAACTGGCAGTAGGGAGCAGCGCATCTGGCACTGCACTTGTCACAGGTGAGTCACCACCAACTTCTGGCCCAAGACTGGAGATCTACAGTTATTTGCACTTGG
Source organism: Sclerurus mexicanus (assembly GCA_013396755.1). Lineage (NCBI taxonomy): Eukaryota > Metazoa > Chordata > Aves > Passeriformes > Furnariidae > Sclerurus > Sclerurus mexicanus. The sequence continues at coordinate 393,116 of VWZF01004879.1, read as the reverse complement.
AGAACATTATGATGTAGAAAGGAAAAAAAAAACCAAGCTAACAAAAAAAACCCTGGAAGCAATCCCTTCAAAGCTTGGATGCCCTTTTGGAGAGCTCAAACACTTTCATGGGCTACCATAAACCTTCCAGAGCCAGAAAGCCACACCCTGAACCTGTACGTGGCCAAGGGCCAACAAAGTGGGAGAGCCAAGGACAGGGCTCTCCGGGATCTCGCTCCCACATAAGAGATCAGGATGGCACCAGGGACACACCACAGTATGGGTGGTGGCTAAGCCATTGCAGGTGGTCTGGGTTGCTCAGAAGTGCTAACAGAACCCTAATCATGTGTCAGCCGCTCAAGTGCCACGCTGGTTTTGCCTAACTTTAAAAGTCTCAACCTGCAAGTCTGAGAACAGCCCTTTGGTAAGGGCTGCATTTGGTAACTTCTGCTGATGCCCTGCTGTCAGGTATCCTTAAATATGCACTTGTTTTCCAAAGGTGCAGCCTGGTTAGGACACATGGGAGGTCTGTAACACCAGTACTAGCACAGATGGCTTCCCACCTTGTCACAGATAAATGTTTGGAAAGACTGTCCAGACCAGCAAGAGAAAACAAAGATATGGACTGAGACATAAGAGCTACAGGCTGAGTACAGCCAATCTTTCACGGTCACCCTTATCTCCAGGTCCTCACACAGCCATCTTCCTCCTATCTCTTCACATTTATTCCCTGCCAATATTTCAGATCACTCCTTTTTGCTCTCTGCCTGCAGCAGCAAAGCAAACATAGATCCTTCCTAGGGAGTTAAGGTGGAGCAGAGCCCATGCTGCTGGGCTGAGCCAAGCCACCTCTGCCTCTCACCAGGTGGGACTGGACTCCTCTAGCACCTCTGTCCTGGTCGCTGCAGAGGCACAGGGAGCTCCAAGGGGCCTCTGAGCCATCCCCCCCTCCCTCTGTGCTCTACACCTGCTGCTCCCTGTCCCCAGGGCTGCTCTGATGTCTCCTGTCACACAGGCCTCCTCCACAGTCACCTCAGCTCTGACCTGGGACCCTCTCCACTGCGTCACCAGGAGCTCAGGGAAAGCAGCTCTGTGTGGGCACCAACATGCCAGCTGCAGCAGTGCCTGTTCACCAAAGCCTTGGTTTTCCCACTGACTCGCCACAGCCTCTCCAACTGAGCAGCCTCCTAAAGGAGCAGGAGCTTCAAGGTGCTTGGAGAGGCTGAGATGGGAGAAAACAGTCCCAAAGGCAGGGCTTTCCACCATTTATTATGCATACAGAAACCCTTACACCAGTGAGTAAGTCCTAAAGTCCCAATATGGACCAATTTATTTACTGACAAGCAGTTTCAGGGCTGTTTTTTGGGATGAAGAAGGGCTAGCAGTCAGCTGTTCCAACTGCAGGAGGATTTTTCATGCTCCCCATAACTCCCCAAAAGCACAAAAAGGTTGGTGAATAACAACTGTAGGCTAAACTGAGGGGAGGGGGAGCCAGCAATGTGGAGGTCTCCTGGGAAACCTGCTTGGTGAACAGTGCTGTTTGCAGAGCCCTAGGTGATCCACCAGCCTGAGAGAGGCAGAAAAGGAGTGGGGTGAGAGGAACCAGAGCCACCCTGGGGAGAACAGAGCCCCCAGCTCTGCAGCAGGGAACCTCTGGGCTTACAAAACCCCAATTCCCAGAGAGAGCAGGAGAGCCCCCAGAGTGCAAACCCCACAGAGCTCCGTGGAGGGCCTGTGCTGCTGGTCACTCACCTGCCCACCCTGTGCTTGTCCCCAGCCTGCGAGTCCGTGGCCGACGCCGTGTTCAATGCTGTGTGGACGCTGGGTTGCCGGCCCTTCATGAACAGCCAGAGGAGCGCCTGTGTTTGCAGCGAGGAGGAGCGGGATGAGCTGTGAGCAAGGGCCCCGTCTCCCTGAGCCACTGGTCCCCCCCTGCACACCGTGACTCCTGTTGTTCCCCCAGACAGGGGACCCGGCCCGAGGCACTCACAGCTCGTGGGCAAAGCGGGGACAGCACGGGCACAGCCATCCTGCCATCCACCACAGCTGCGCTTCGACAGTCCTGCTGCCCCTTTCCAAGCGCAGCAGCCGGGGAGATCCGATGCCAAGCGGGATGCAGTGCTGGTTGTAAACAAGGGGCTTTACCTTAAACACACCCATTAGCTCCCCCGTGCCCTGGAACTCTCTAATTTGCAGTGCAAGGCAACCCCTGTGAGATTCCCAGTCCGTGGATGTGCTATTTTACATTTTTGCACCGCTGGTGACAGACTGAAGAGGGGTAATTTGCTCTCAGTACATCGCTCACACCCACCACCCCTGACATTTCCCATCCCATCATTACACACCTTGACAACCCTGCATGTTTAAATATTTCGTGGATCCTTAAAAAATTTAAAACATCTAGAGATTTGGTAAACATGAGAAGGACCTGAGGTGTTTGTGATAGAGACATAATTCATACTTGGGACCAGAGCCCATCCCTTCTCAGATGTGAAAGCACAGCCCTCTCCCCCAGTCTCAGCAGACGAAGCTGCTTTTCTTTGGCAGTGTCATCCACACCTATTTAAATATATTCCTCCTATACCCCTAGGATCCCTTTTTGCACAAAATGGCTGGGTATCCACTCCCACCTTTTGCATGAGGGAAACAGGAGGCTCACAGTGGCCTTTTGGATGAGATATTCCAAATTCTGGAGGCTTATCTGTCAGATGACAGGGCTTACGTGCTACCTCTGTGGGGCTGCTATCAGCAGCCTCAGACACCATTCCTCTGAAACGTGGTTAATGCTCCCATCTGTTATGGGGAGCTTTTATTGCATGCAAAATTAGAATTTAAAGTGGTATATGGTATTTCATCTACACATAACATTGGCTGGCAGCTTTCAGCTGGGTTTCTTGTCGAAAGGAAGTTGTTACTGGGCGTTCCTGCAGTGCCACGTAAATATTTCAGCGGCTTCTGCAAACATATTTATGGTTATGTTCTCCCATCTGCCTCGGAGAAGTTAAGGCTGCAGAAGGGTGATTTAACCAGTGTGCAAAGAGTCTGTCTCAGTTACTTTTCTTTCCGTTTGGGTTTAAATGTGGGCACGGGGTTGTAAATTATTTAAGCCCCGTACTCCTGTTCTGGCCAGTCGTCTTTGCTCTGCAGAGAACAGCAATGAGATGTTCAACTGGCCCCAGACAGGCTGAAACAGGAGCCCACTGGTACCCAGAGCAGCGAAATGGAAGTGACACCTGTGTGGGGTGTACTGGGATGCTTTCCATCACAGAGGACCTTAACTCACACTGACCAGGAGCAATGACATCCTTTCCCATCCACTGGAGAGGGAATACTGCATTGCCAAGGTTCCTCACTCTGTGTCTGTCAGAGCACGAGGCTGGACAGACAGCCTTGATTATCCATCTTAGACATGCACGCTTTTGGCTAGGGATGGGAAGGAAACATTCCTCATTCCAGACACTTCCCAAACTTTGTATTTTGTTGGTGAAATGGTGCCTGTTGCCTGTTTAAATGTGAACATACTCTTATGATTAAATGACAAAGAAATTAAAACATCTGCATTGTCTAGACACAACAGCCAACTGGCTGGTAAATGTTTTAAACTATTTTATAGTTCAAGTGGTATCAGATTAAAGGCAAGCAACTGCTGGCAGGTGCTGACATACACTGGGGAAATCAAAGGGTTCTGAACAAAATCTCTCTATCCAGACACTGATGTGCTGGAGACACCAGTAACATAAATCACAATTTCTTCATGCCTTCACACCACCATTCATGCCCAAAGCCTACAGCCTGCTACTGAAAGAGTGCATTTTATCCTCTGGTAAACTGAGAAACCCCTCCAGCAGCTCTACAAGGAAAGTTTTGAACCTCCAAGAAGTGGCAGTGCCTCAAGAAAACTACCAGATAATCCTGCATAGGAGAAAAACAGCACATGGACTACAGTAAAAACTGCCCTAAAACAAAAAATTGCTTCCCCTCCATACTGCTATCAAGTGGTGTATGGCCCTGGAAGCAGCTGATCACAGGATCCCCTGGGTTGATGCACAAACTCTGGATTCACCTTCCCTTCCACCCTGCTCTGGACAGGAAGAGGACACTGTGCTCATCCTGTGGCTTCCTGTGGACTTTGTATCTTGGCAGGATTTTTATCCAGCTCATGCTGATTTCAACCCATTCAGCCAGTTTGCCCTTCCCCAGACAGTAATCTCTGTTTCCACTTGGGGTGTAAAAACTGGGATTAGGACAGCAGGTAAACAGGTGTTCACACCTGGACATCCCAAGCCACAGGATTTCCTCCTTGTTATTCTTCCACATTATCTAACTAAAAAGCTGCAGAGTGGAAAAGCTGCTTCTTATGAATTTGTCAGGAAGAATCAAATAACTGAAATAAGCCAGGAAAGGAACCTCTCCCTCCACCACTCCCTCACATCCCTTTCACACAAACAAACACCACCAGTTGCCTCTCCAGAAGGCACCAGATCATTAACTTAATTTCCCAGTGCTTGTTTTATCAAACAAGGATATTTAGCAGGGGCTGCCTGAACAAAGAAGTGACAGCAGGAAACTGCTTAATGCAGATGTGAATCAGCAGAACAGCAATCCTAGGAGGAGGCTTTTTCCTCTCTTTTTCTTTCACATATGGCTAGATAACACACAAAAAGTATCTTTCCACTTATACCTACTCATCATCATAGAAATGATGATTTACTCTAACACACACACATATTCCCAGATTGGAAAAGCAGCCATGAAGCCATTTAGAAAAAAGTCATGAAACTCTCAGCCCATTAAATGCCCATTCCTCACTGGAATCTCTCTTGCCAGAACAAATAAATCTGTGAAATGGAATATTGCTGAGGTGATTTGTGACTCCCTTCTAAATGACCCCCTCAAACGGGCTCCCCATTCATCTCTGAAAGCAGCAACAAATCTTTTTTGCAGTGATTTGGCTGCTTTAAACCACAGCAGAACACAGGTTCTGAAGGGTGGGGGGCTTCCAGCAGACCTCCAAACACACAGAACAGGGACAGAGCTGCACCTGGAGAACCTTGGGAACACAGTGCAGAGCCACAGCCAGGGGTGGAGATGGATCCTTCCTCTCTCATCCTCATTCCTGCCTCTCCTTTGTCCTTCACTGCTTGTTGTGCCTCCTTCCTTTCAGCCCACGCCTCCAATCCTTCAGCACGCAGTGATCCTGCACGAAGCCCAGAGGAGCCTGAGCTGATAATTTGTCGTGATTTCTTTGGAAGGAGCTCGACAGCCCCAAGTGATTCCTGACAACCACGATGCCGCCACTGTTACAGTAAGTGTGACACCAGCCAGGGGCACTTAAACAAAACTGCTGTCACCAGACTCACTGGGGACAGTCCTGTCCTGAGAACTGCCCACATTACAAAGTGATTGCTACCAATAATTGCTGTGCACTCCTGTAATCCCTTGGTTGGAGACATGATCTCTCTAACCAGGGCAATGCATCACAACTTCCAAACAAACACTTGGTAGCAGCACATGTGGGAAGGGGATGTTTAGAGATGTTTAATAGTGCTTCTCTTACAATCAGGATGCTACAGCACTTAGGAAAGGCATTTTTGGTGGTGGGAGAAGAGGGGAAAAAATAACAATACACTAAATATAGGAGGAAACACTACTAAACTGCATGCAATTACCAAAGAACACTAAAAAAATCCAATCTTATTAAATACCTTTTACTCTTTAAAATAACATTTAAATGTGTCTGTGATAGATCTGAGCTTTAGCTGCCTGTAAGAACAGTTGTATAGCTCCGAGGAACTTACACGTGATGAGATAGAATACTTTACACTTGTTTTTTTAACAGTCACCCAAAAGCTTCAGCATCACTCACAGAACTGCACAGCAAACATGTTCAGCTACGATACTATTTGTACTGTCTGATGCAACAAGGCCTTGGATAACATTTGTTTAGTCAAGGACAAACAAGTTCTGGAGCCTGTAGGCGGATACAGGGAAAGACAAAGTTGGGAAACACTTCAGGCCTGCAAAGCAACAAGGCCCTTCAGCCAAAGGGTTGCTGGGGAGAAACGCAGATAAAACCAAATCATTCTGCAGTCCAGGTGCCCAAAACACTTCACAAATAATCAGCACAGGGTTAGGGAAATGAGTCCTGAGGTTCAGAAGTGGGGCTTTTCTAAATACTTCTTTTTTCTCAAACAGCCATGACTGATAAGGAAGGTCGTCTCAGGCAGAGATGCTGCTCCAGAGGGTGGGTGTTAATCGTCCAAGTCGATTCTGATGGGGCCTCCTGTCAGGATGTGGTTTGCCACGTGAACAGATCCCTGCTCCTGCTGCTCCTGCTCCTCCTGGGCCGCCCTGCGCAGGCGTCTCCGGCAGCCCTGGGCGCAGCGGGAGGTCTCGTCCAGGGCCCCGCACACGAGGATGCGGCAGTGCAGGAACACCTCCTGGGGGTGATGAGACAGCACCAGGGGTCAGTGCTCTCCCAACCACTGGCACTGCTGCCACAGCACGAGCCACAGCATGCCCATGGCACAGCCACTTCTGTCCCCGCACCGACAAGGTCCGTATCCACCATTGCCATCCACAGACAAACTTGCCGCTCCAGCTGCTTTCTGAGGTGCCCTCTTCAGAGTGCCTGGCTGGCATCTCAGAGCACGGCATCTGTCTGTTAGCCAAGGGTGGACAGACAGGGAATACCAATGGTCCACCAGAGGAAGGGATGAAAATGCCAGGAATAAGCTGGAAGAGCTCGCGTGGGCCAGCAGGAGTTGCATGGCAAGAAGCAGGTCAGGCGCATGTGAAGCCTCACAAGGAGATGGGCTGAGAGGAACGTGCAAGAGGATTTGATGTGGGCTGAGAAAACAAAGCTAGGAATCCAAGGGGAAAAGGAGGAAATCGTGGGGTGATGAGGGCCTAAGTTGAGGGCAGGAGGAAAATAGAAAGAGCAGGGAGCCTGTTTTTCCTGCACAGCAAAGGCAGTGGCAGGATTGCTGCTCCCTGCCCTGTAAAGGACAAGGAGAACAAGCAAGATTGCTGCAAAGAGCAATCACAAACACATGGTCAGTGGTGAGGTGTGAAGCAGAATCCATGGCACAGGCTGGGAGGATGCAAGAAGGAGGCAGCAGTGGCCATCAGATGGCCAAGTGAAATTTCTGAATTTCGGAAGATCTTGTTTGTTTTAACCCTACTGAGGGTCTCTGATAGCTGGAGCAGCAGCTTCATATCTTTTGCAGCAGGCAGTGTTGGCTAAGCATAACAATGGTTGGAAGATCTGATTTCTTCCAGCCCAGAAAAGGAAAGCTATTTGCATTAGGGAGATGGCATTATCCTTCAAGTGTCCTCCCACCACTGAGCTTCTGCCCCGAAGTGCCACCAGCTTGGTTTCACATTGAATTTAACAGTGTGGTGGCCTTGTATCTGGAATCCTGGCATCTGTACTCCCAAGAGCCAGAGAAGACACCAGGCTGAAGAGATTCCAAACTTACAGACTGTCCTGTTTCAAAGACAGGACACCTCAAAATGCGCCTGCTGCCTGGGAACACTTCTCACACCCAGCACACAGGGGTCCACTAAGACCACCCTGGACACAACAAAGATTTTAGCCTGCTATGGCATCGATGTGTCACAGCTGTCCTTTGTATTTTACTTAATTTTAGTTGTTTTTATCAATCTTTCCTAAAGCACCTGTGTCAGGCTCCTGAAAGACACAACTGCTAGAACAGGCACAACACCACCTGCCTTGGCTCAGACATTCCTCCCCTTTGCACTCTCTGGTGCTGAGACTCCTCAGTCAGATTAGAGCTGATGCAATATCTGAGAGCTGAGTTTTGAGCTTACCTTGTTGTCTTTGCCCACAAACTTGAACACAGGAACCTGGAAATGCTTGGCAAGATGGTCCTTTGACGTGTACTGCTTCACAGAGTCATCGGACACGCAGCTGAGGGAAGCAGAGGAACTGGCTTTAATGGCTTTCCCAGGAGTGGAAAGAGAAAAGACATTCCAGCCTACTTAACCAGAGAAAAGAAAAGAGGGCTTGGCTCTCCTCAGCTAAGCTACCATCCCTGCTACTTCCTCTTTGGCCACAGGAGAGAATTAGGGAATGCTGGGGAAAACAACAGCGATGCTAATAGCATCTCCAGACAAAGGACAGCTCAGCAGCAGAGCTGGCAGGACATGGCCCAGTCCCCTCAGAGAGGCACTGCCAGAGAGCTGCAAGCAAGTTTGTCCTTGTTTCACCTTCCTGTGCAACAGTCTGCAGTGTTATACACTGTATAATGTGTTGCGTACTTTCTGCATACACATATATATGCACAGAAATTATGCTTAAAACGAAGCCTGTACACACATTACTAAAATATTACAGATGGTGAAAGCAACAAAAATCCAGGTTTACTTTGCTTTGTATCATTTACATTTTCCTTCCTGCTGGACTTGGTCAGACAGCTCGAATTCACAACACTGAAATGGACTGTTTTTCCATCACCAGGAACAGATGACCACGCTCTCCAGACAGGAGCACTAAGCACTGCTCTGATCCAGCACTGTTTTCACCACCATGTATGTCTCCATTTCTCCATCTCCAGTGGCCTGAAGGGATATCCCTGCCTGCAGCACTTCCCTGAAGGCAAATACAAAAACCATCCCCAGGGAGCTGACAAATCACCATCGTGCATATACAAAACCCAAGAGATTCCTCCCCCCTGAGGCCAAACATACATGGTATTCAGCTGTTTGGGATTAAATTGCTGTTCAAAGGAGCATTCCTGAAGGCATCTGATTCTAAGGAATGACAGTTAAAGGCTTTTCATAGGTGACTGGCCAAGCTTTGGGGACATGAAGCTGACTTGTAGCAATGACCTCATTTGTGAGCACGTAAACTGTGATGATTCTTGGACACTGGCACAAACTGACTCCTAAATCCCAGGTTCTTCAAAGGTTCTCCATACTGGTGGCAGGAAACCTACCGGTTTGGGGTTAGGGAGAGAGGAGATGGGAGAACAAGGAAGAATCAGGGATACATTGACAAAACCAGCTCAGAAACCACCTGAGTCAAAGGGACAAGCCCTTTTGCATTTTGTGTGGGGCCATACCATAATCCACTCTCCCAGGAAACCCCCAGACTCTGCTTCCCACCTTGGAGAGCAGGAAAGGACAGGGAGCACAGGTATGGAATGAAAATGGGTGAACCTGGTCAGGAAAGAGGGAAAAATAACCCTTTCCTGTGGCAGTGCCATGAGAGCTGTGCTCTGACCCTCTTACTGGAGGGTTGTAAGGCAGAAAGGAGAACTTGGAGAATAAAATATCCCACTCAACCTACAAATGAAGGGCAGCCCGAGGCGTAACAAGATGAGCCTTGCAATGGAACTACCTTAACTCCGTGGTGCTCAGATAAAGCACAGCTGCTGACCCTGTCAGGCTGCCCTGGATGCCCCAGAGGGCTCCAACATTTATCACCTGTGCCATTGGTCAGTGCCCTTTGGTTGGTTTTGTTTTCGGAGAGAGGAAGGACAGATCAGAAGCAGGAGAGCTGCTCTGGGGCTGGCTGGGCTAGCAGCAATACAGGGTACTCCAGGGGAAGGAGGTAGGAAAATGCTGATTTCCAGCATGGCCGCATCAGCATAGGGAGGAGGTTGGAGTCCCACAGAAGGCAGATCCCATCTCCTGCCCACTGGGGAAGACAAGGAGGAAAGAAGTAGAAGGAATTTTCCCATCCCTAAGTCCAAAGTATATTCCTTCAAATTTAACCAGTGTTTCCCTCTGAAAGCTGCAGTAACTCCTGCAGGTGTGATCTTACAGAATCAAACTGATTTAAAAATCCCATCTTTATTTCCCTGGGCTTTTGGGGCTGGGTTGCCGGAAGGAAACTGGATTATTACAAAACTGTTTGGAGCAGGGACAACTCAGCAGTGTATTTATTCAGCTGATTTTACTTTCGACTAGCTGCAAGCACAGAGAGAGACAAAGACCCCCAAGTCAGCTCGATAGCACATCATTAGTGAGCAGTTTAACTTCAGCCGACAGGGGTGGTGAGTCTGGGGACACTGGGGCCTGCGGAGAGGCTGGAGAGTGGAGCAGGCTGGATGAGGCTCCAGCCCACTTTTCCCTTCGGTGAAGTTTTAATGCCCTCTGCAGGTACCAAGGGGCTGCTGGTGCCGTAAATCCTCCAGCTAGTGCTGGGGTGAATTCAAGAGATGCCATTTTCTCCCGTCTCCCTTCGGCTCAGGGTTTGGCTGCTGCTTGGAAAACCATCATTTTCACTCATGAGGAGAGATTAATGAATATTTGGAACTTTGACTCTGTGAAGGGGCTACAGGTAGAGCCAAGGCAGGGAGTCAATAAAATCAATTCTCCCATTACAAATCTGCTCATAAAGCCCAGAAATGTCGAGCACAGGACTGCAGCCTAGGATGGAGGGAGAGGAGGAGATGAAAACAGTATTTCTAGGTACTTCACACTGCAGGGCCCTTTTTCTATGAGACAACCACACAGGACTTATCATCAGCTGTAACAGTGGGTGATTTAGCCTGGGCAGCTGAGGACATAATTGTTGTCCTCACCAGATGGCGTGGCAGACAACATACAGGACTTAGGCAAGCACAGTGTCTTGACAGCCAGGCTACAACACTTGGGTATGTCTTAGATATTCCTCTGGCTGTGCTTTCCCCACTAGAGCACAGCAGACTGGTTCCTCAGTGTTGTGTGGTGAAGCTGCTGGATGCAAACACTCCACAGCAATGCTGTACGCATGGTACAGTCATTTTAGCACACAAAGAAGTGTCTGAAAACAGGGACCATCTAAAGTGAGCCCCCAGCAATGCTGCCCAAACCTCTGATGCAGAAACCACTACAGTGAACCTACAGATCCACACAGAACTATTTTTAGCATATCCTGGGAAAGATCAATAACCCTGAGCCCCTAAGAAAATTACAGCCAATCTGAGGCACCCTAAGCTTACTGATCTGGCATTAGAGAGAGCAAAGCAAGTGATGGTTCTGGAGCTCCAGCCAGGACCAGCCATGAGTCTTCTGGCTCGTGCTGTAATAAGGCCATTATAAGAAAATTAAGAAACCTGCTCTGCTTGCTGCAGCAGCTGCCTGGCAGCACTACATGGCCATCAGGGGTTCTGCCCATTGGTTTGGCACACTGTGGCTGGCAGAGAGAGGATATCAGGGAAGAGATCCTTTTCTACAGGAGCCAACTCAATTATCCACAAGGCTAGTTACAGGGAAATATGTCCTGTAAAGGCTGCATTTGGAGCAATCTCTTTGACTGTGTCCCCCAGTTTCTCCCAATTACTTTTGATGGGACAGGTGGTTTCAGGTTGATGGCTGCTGGTGATTGCTGGGAGCACGGCAGATAAGCTGCTGTGGAGAGGGGATAGTGTTTCCTGTCTCACACAGACAAGACAACTCAGTTCCACTGCCAATTCCCATCTAACAGCCAAGCAAGAGAGGGAACAGTGAACTCACCCATCTTGAATCAGGTAGTACTTCAGGATCTCATCGATTTTGGAGGTGGGAGTGGCAAAGCAGCTCTCTACAAGTGTCTCTAGTCCGCTGACGTGCACCAGGGGCTCAATCCCAAAGTACAGAGAGTCTCGAAGCTTGAGGGTGGGAAGAGCACCCCGGTAGGGTTCATCAAAGTCTTTGTCTTTGAAGATCTCCAGGGTGAAGGGGAAGATGCCCTGGTTGCGGCTCATGATTTCCAGGGGAGAGTTCTTGAGGTTGGGCACGTAGCCCTCAGAGATGGTGTAGCGCCGCGGGAACTCGCACGTCACTGGGATCAGCAGCTTGCTGGTGCGGACAATGATGTCCCCGTTGCTCCCTGGAGTCTGCTTGGGCAAGCCAGTCACCAGGTTGGTGGCAATAATCTTATCACCTATGACCTGCAGCAAAGAGAGGTGTGGAAGGGAAAGGGGAGATCACTGAGGGAGACCTCTCTGGGGTGACTTTGTTGGGGGCACTCAGAGCTAAAGCAGCCCCTTTGAGTTTATACACTGCAACAGAATGATGTCCACCCTCCTCACCTATCAGCTCAGTTTGCTGTCGGCTGCAACACACTGCACTCCTGCAGCAAGCTGAGGAAGTGGCTTCCAGTTGCTCCCCATCTGCTAAGATGAGCTCTCTCGTTCCTGACCAGTTGCCAGTTTAATCTTTGGAAGAGGAGACCAGAACCTGTCTCAACAGTGACAGCACTGGTGCCATCTGCACTGCAGTGACAGTGAAGCTGCCTCTGTGAAGCACCAGGTGGGCAGAAAGCAGCACCCATGCTGACAGACACACCACTGCAGGGCACATGGAACGAGCTCTCCTACTTTGGGGTGCCAGCCCAGCTGTGTGGCAACACAGGAGACTGCTCTGATGGGACAAGTCTATTCCCCAAGGAAGCCAAATGCCCAAATCCCAGAGATCCCAAGGGACAGGACAGCAAAAGGCATGCATACATACATCTACAACAGTACCACAGGACTTCAGGGAGAAATGGATGTTGACATGAGTGCCATTGGAGACGCCTTTGCACGAAGTGTTGATGAGGGAGAGGTCCAGGCCTCCAACCAGGTCCTTTGGGATGTTCACTTCGATAGAGCTGGACTTGCAGAGCACTGGAACTGCAAGAGAAGCCCCCAGAATAACAGTCTGCACTACAAACCTACCAGAGAGCTGGGGAAGGGCTAGACCAGTTTTTACTGGGGAAGAAAAGGGAATAACACACAGCATTTACCATTACTATCTCACCACAGTAACCCAACCACCCACCTTGCATTCCTACAGACCTGAGCTACCACTGCCCCAAATTCTCCAGCCACAGTGATGCCTCAGAAGACAATGCAGACAATCACAGCAGAAACTTGGCTGTGCAGCATTTCCAGCTTTCCTTAATACTCAGCACAGCTTTGATTGATATCTCTTGCACTGCTGTGTCCTGGGAAGAGCCTTTGCCAGATATGGATATCAAATTCACAACACCCCAGGCAAAACCATTTTTTAAGACCCTTAATCAGATTTTACATCAAACCTAAAACACATCAAAACAAGGCAGAGTAATTCCATATAGATACCGAGCTAAAATGGAAGCACCTCAAAATGCCATAATATTTTTATAAGCAATAAACCCAGCTCTGACGAATAAATCCAATTAGTTTACCCATTCCCACCCCCTTCCAATCTTTGAATTTTAATACAGATATCCATGTGAATTTTTTTAAATTAAAATTTCATTACTTAAGAAGCGGAAGAAATCACACAGCTTGGACCAAAGGAAAAGGGAAAGAAGGAGAATAATCTTCAATAAAAAAGTAATTGCTATATATATATTCCTTGGGAGTATACAGATCTATTCAGTTAGAGACAGGACAAGTGTACTGGGGTGTATATTCTGCTCTCTTCTCAGCCAGAAAAACAAAGCCCGTGCAGAATTTCCATTTCCTATGTTTTAAAATCCCACAACAAAACTTGTTGCCAATCTACTAGCTGCCCAAGCTTTTTGCCAAAATTAATTACAGTCCCAGTCCTTGCCCATTCACATGCCCTGCCTGCCCTTAATTTTGACCATTAATTATGTGATTTAGGATTCTGGATCTTGGATCCAAGGCACGCTGCTAAGACATGCCTTTTTCACCTGCCTTAAAAAATTCTCCTGTCCCAGCTAAGATGTTTGCAACAGCCTCTATACCTGCAGGGAGGACTTTTTAATAAAAGTTGATGTTTTCAAGGTGATATGCTAAAATGTACGTAGAGTGCCCACAGCAATATGCTCCCATAATGACATTGCTGGCTTAGAACAGAAGCTTTAAGGACTCCCTCAACTTTCCCTCCATCAGCAGCACAAGGCAGGTGGGAATAATGGAACATGTGGATGGCAAAGCTCAGGAGAGGACAAAGGGACTTTCAGAACACAGCAAATGCACACAGAGGAACATCCTTTGGAGAATGGGTGGGCTCAATCTGGATTTAAAGCCTCACTGATAAATAAGAAAATGCAATGCCTTTAATTTATACAGGTGAAATTTAGGGAAAGAGAGTTTGGATCCCAAAAAAGTTCAGGACAATTCTTTTCCTATGCATCTTTGGTTGGCGCAAAGGAGAAGAAAGAAGACTACCCATGTACCCATTTAATGCTCTGGCACTCAGGGGCTGTGTGCTCACAGAAAGAAGGGAAGGAAACCTGCTGGCAGATCCACTGTTGATTCAAGACAACCCATGGCTCTTTGGGAAAACACTGGAAACTCTTCACACTGACCATGTCAGAGGAACTGGTTATGCAATTCAAACCACCCCAGACTTTTGTAACAAGGGAGAGTAACCAGTACTGAGAGCAGTGCTTCAGTTCCACCAGTTTATCTGTGGTGCACCAGTGGGATTCAGCTCTGAGCAGGCCTGGTTCCCTAAGGATAGGAGCTGAAAGGGAGATGGCAAGGTGTGCAGACATGTAATGAGGTCCTGACTGCCAGGACTGAGATACCCAACAGAAATGAGTTCTCCTGATGCCAAGGAACCTACTTTTATTGCCAACCTCTTGCATCCGTTCAGAGAGCTGCACCCTCCTGACTTGCTATCTGCAACCTATGTCCTGCTCCCCAGAGCCTCACCCAGTCTGTGCCAGTCAAACATTTCAGTTCTTCACCCTCACAAACCACAGAGCACCTGTGAGTACTGGGAAAGCCTCCTCATTTCCAGTTTAAACCCTGCACCAACAACATGACCCTGGTAGGAAGCTTCTGTGGCGAGTCCAGTGCTCATTTTGCTGTCTGCTGTTGTTGTTGGCACCACATTCCAGACTCTGGCTCCTTCCTTGGCCATTCCAAGTGCAGCTGCTTGGAGCAGGGGTTATCTTTCTGCACACACTGCCCAGCAGAACAGGTTCCCTGACCCACTACTCCAAACCAGCTACAGCATTGTACCCTGGTCACCTCCACAAAAAGCTTGGGCAGGGGAGAGGGGAGGAAAAGCATTTCACCCCTACACTTCAAAAAGATGTGGGGTACTAGGATGGACTGCAAAATTCCAAGCATTTTGCTGGCTGGTATCTTTGTGGAAAAATTGTAGCCAAGACTGTGGTTTCTGTGGGAGATTACTAATGTTCTGAACGTAGAGACAGCACACAGGAGGGTGGAGAGGCTGCAGATCCAATGGCTTCAGGCAACTGTGCCTGCCTTGCACTGCTGACTGAACCAATCTAAACCTGATTAGATCTCACACAAATTTTTGTGGTACAGTTCCATATCTGCTCAGAATTGCAGACTACTGCGTGGGGACATAAATCCTTGAAATGCAAAGGGACAAGCTTTATGGGATGCTGTATCCCCAGCCCTGCCCGACACCCAGCAGAGCTGCTGCTCTCATTAGCAGCCTCACAAGCAGGAGAAACACTGGCTGGGAAATCCACAACTCCCAGCCCTGCTGGGGTTGCCTCAGGGAGCCAGGACTGAAAAACACTGCTCTGTATCCCGTCTATCAGATGAATGGAATCACAGCTCTTGGAAATCTCCACCTCTGCTTCTCCCACCAGCACTGCTGGATCCCAAGCGAGCAGTGCTCACCACCCTTGGGAGCCCTGCATTTCTAAAAAGCTTTAAAAGAAAAATAAGAGCAGAAATTCCATCAAGCTGAACCATCCAAATTTCCCCTCTGAGGTGTACCTGCCCTGCTGGCGACCATGAAGTCTGAATCTGTCCCTCCAGCTGATGTTTGGGCACTGTGTGACACATCAGACTGATCTCTGAGCACACCAGGTAACACCAGACTCCTGGGAGCCTGGATGCTTTTGCAAAGGGAATCTTTGCAAGAAACAGGGAGCTTGTTTATTCCATGTGCATGCCACAGGTGCAAGAGAGTCATGGGAATGCTTACTGGAATGGCTACTGAGGTACTGGGGAAAAAAACCCTCTCTCCTTAACCCCTTTGTTGGAAGGGACTCAACCACCTTAGCTGAAATGGTCAAGTTTGAAGCATGGAAAATGTGAGTTCTAATAGCATAAATTTGTCAGAGGCACACACAGCTGAAGCAGAGCAATATAATGGGAGATGTTAAGCAATCTTAACTGTAAGTGAACACTGCCAATACCACCTGTGATGCAAGATGCACCCAGGAGGGCTCTGTGGCTGTTCTCCTGCCTGTTAAAAGAGCAATGCCTTCAGGCTCTCAGTTCTCAGGCTCTCAGCTGACATTAAAGACAAAACCCCACTAACCAAACTGGAAAGGACAGACTAAGAGATGACAAAACCAAGAAGAGTTCCTTCAGACAGACTTTGGGGGGCAGAGGCTGCCAGGGACATTTTGCTGACTTACCTTGGCAAGTGTGGTTGTCTTCTGAGAGAACAAGTCCCCTTGGACACTCGCACTGGTATGTGTCTTCCACTTCAATACAGGTATGGCTGCAGCCTCCGTTGTTGTTGTGGCAGCCTTCAATTTCTGTGAGAGAGAGGAAACTCAGCTCACCCTGAGGGCCCCAACGTACCCCCGCCTAACCAACAGTATGACCAACACAGCTCCAAGGCAGCTTCCAAGAAAATGCCGTGGAAACACCTTTTTTTAGTTGTACAGTTTCCTGTGTTTGTCGCTTCACCATGAGGTTACCAAGGAATTCTGTGAAGAAGCTTGCCAAATTAAATCCCATGCTGTGATTGGCATGCTGAATAGGGAACCTGTAGCTTGGCCCTTTAGGGATCACAGAACAGTCTGGGTTGGAAGGGACTCTAGAGATCACCTCCTTTCACCTTCCACCAGCCCAGGTTGCTCCAAGCCCCATCCAACCTGGCCTTGGACACTTCCAGGAATCCAGGGGCAGCCACAGCTTCTCTGCCCAACCTGTGCCAGGGCCTGCCCACCCTCCCAGGGAAGGATTCCTTCCCAATATCCCATCTAACCCTGGCCTCTGGCAGTTTAAAACCATTCCCCCTTATCCTGTCCCTATATATGCCCTTGTAGTTTGTCTCTCCTGAGACATCCTCTTAAACTAAACTTTCATGCTGTTTCTTACTTCAAGAAGGTGGGAGGAGAATCCTCTTAAAACCTGAACCACACTCCTTCCCTTCATCAGCACCACAATTAAAGCCCTGGAGGAGCCCTAGGGAGGATAGCCCTGCAGGTAGCCAGCTCCTATCTCCAGCAGGGAACACCAGAGCAAAGATGATGTGCTCATTCCCTGTGGGTTTCCCAGCTGTGAGGGCGGTGGGAGTACCAGATTCCTTGGACCCCTCTGTAGGGTGAGGACAAAACTCTGTTTGTAGGAGTTTATTTAGCAGAAGCCTTGCTGGTGTGTGAGCTTCAGTCTTTGAGGTTGGCTCAGGGACAGAACAACACCAGTTCACAGTGTCAGGTTGATTCCCTTCCTAATTTTCCCATTCTGAAGTGCAGAGGAGAAAGCACAGCTAATTGGAGGATTTGTCATGTCTTACATCTTTGCTATTCAGGTGAGGCAGCTCTCTGAGGACCCGAGTTTTGGTGTAAAACATACTCCTAGCCACTGCAACTGCAGAAGAGAGCCTGAAAGGTCACCCAGATACATTCTGAAGATTGGAATACCTAAGGAAAGTAAGGACATTTCCAATTCTTGCTGGCTTCCTATTAAAAAGAAAATAACAGGATCATGATTTTTTTTTTTTAAATAAGCTTCACTGCTTGATTTTTTAATCCTTTGGGATGATTGTGCTAGATGAGTACTACTGCAGTAAAACAATAGTACATATGAGCTAAACATATCATAAATATATTTCTCCCCAAGACTGCCATCAGAAATGACTGCACTGTTTTCACTGAAATGTAAAGAAAAGAATGGAAATCCCATACTGAATCCTATACAATGCATGGAAAACAAGAGCCTGAGCACTCCACATGAGTTGAAATAATGGGTAAAGCATCATAATGGAAATTTTGAGATACACTTAACCCTACTCAGCCTCACCAGCTCATGTAATCAAACTAAATCTCTTGCATTTGTTCTTTTTAGCAACAGCTGTGAGGTGGCTCATAAGTAAATCACATCCTCTATGGGCTCACAAAGCTGAGAGCCCATCTTTAGAAATAAAGCTCACTAACAAGACTGTAAAAATCCCCAGCAGCAGTGTTAAATTCGTGAAAAGCACCATCCTTCTTACAGCAGAGGAAATTAAATGATATATCAAAGGCCCTAAAAGCCAACACTAGGAACAGCAAAAAGAAACAAGTTTCCAAACAGACCCTTCCAGTCCTGCCAGGAGAGTGCAGTGCTCAGGAATAAAAACTGCACCGCTGGTTTACGTGACACTCCCACCTCAGAGCTGCATTGTGGCAGGGACAAAGCCCCAGCCCATTTTTTGCCCCACACAACTTGACAAGTACTCAGGGAGCCCTCTGCACAGCATTCCCCACCAAGTGTCACTGCCTGGATGAGTGATGTTTTACTAACACAGCTCAGAGAGCAGGCTGAGCTCTTTTGGGTAGCTGAGAAGTGAGGCACATCTGTAGCTGTTCTTCTTGTCTGAGGCCCCACTGGATGTGTGAACACACCACACAGCAGCTTTGCCTGTGAGGGGGCACAGTGCTCTTCACAGCTCACCACACAAAGCATCAGGCACAAGTCTGTTTTTGCTGGGTTTGCCTATTCCTGCTCAAAGATGTTTGTACATTGTTAGTGACAACAGATCAAAGCCACCATTTGGTCTTTGAGCCACCAGTCTAAACTCATCAAGGGTTTTCAACCTGGCTGTGCCACCCCTGGGAAGGAACTACAGCAGCTGAATGCAGCAGAGCCCACAGCTAACCACTCACAGACATCAAACAGCCAAAATGCAGCCCAAATATCAAATCTATCTTCTGTTCACACACTGGCAGCACCCCCTCCTCTCCTCAGTCTCTGCCCTGGGGGGGTAAAGTGACCCTCATACTCTAGTCCAAAGTCATGACATTACCCCAAACCTAATGTCAGCTGCCCAACACCAGCAATGCTACATCTGCCCCCACACAACTACCAAGCAGATCTCCAGAGCCAAACCCAATAACCAGCTCTGTGTGGACAACCAGTCTTCCAGACCCACTGCTGCCTTTCCCCCATGGAGATAAATACAAGCAAATCCCATCAGAAACGTACAAGGCAGGGAGAACAACAAGGAGACTGCTCTGTGCTCGCTGAGAAGGATATTTCAGTAACAACCCCACTGGCAAGCACAGAGGTGATATGAGTGACATTTAATGCCAGCTGCAAGCAGCCAGGAGAGGAGCAGTGCTTCCAGGGAGAGGGGCTGGTTTATGCTGTTTGCAGCAGCCTGTGGGAGCTGGAGCCTCACCTTCACAGGTTTTCCCATCGCTCCCCAGTGTGCGCCCGACGCCGCACTCGCAGCGGTAGGAGCCCTTCAGGTTCACACACAACTCACTGCAGCCTCCGTTGTTCTGCTCACACTCGTTCTCATCTGAAAAGAAACCAAACCACTGTCACAATGTGCCCCCAGCACACACACAGCTGGCACATGGGGCTGGAGTGCTGGTCAGGCTGGCTTTTGTGGCCTCCTGAAGTGGATCAGGGCAACAGAGACACCATGGCATATCTGGAATCGGGAGGGATCAACAAGGATCATTAAAGTCCAGCTCCTGGCCCTGCACAGGACAGCCATGATTGTGCCTGAGAGTGTTGTCCAAACACTTCTTGAACTCTGGAATGTAATGAGTAATCCCAATGACAGGAGCTTTTGGTAAACTCCTCCTAATTCTGTTCTAGAGGCTAAAGCTTCTCTGTGTCTGCCTTTTTTTTTTCCCTTCTGAAAAGTATTTTTTCTCTGAGATTCTCGTTCTTCAACATGATTTCATCTCTGTGGACAAAAAGTGAATCAAACAGATGAAGGGACAGACATTGCTATTACTGAGCCACAAAACTAACAATTTCTCTTAGGCAGGCCAGGATGCTGAGGTTATCAATCAAGGTTCACATGGGGTTTTGTCCAAACAGCTTAGAGGCTGGCATTTACTAGATTTCAGAAGCTTAAAAAAAAGGAAAAAAAGCAAGATAGCATTTTAAGAGACAGACAAGAGATGAGCTTTCTTAGGTATCAGAGGTTCCACACACTCAGAGTGCCCACAGCTTGCAGCTGCTGGTGGTGTCTCCTTCCACAAGCGACGTGAATTGAATATTTTTAGCCAGAGAATTGGCTGGTACCCTGCCTGGGGAGGCAGGAAGCACGTCCAGGAGACACACACAGACACTGTGCTTTTCACACATGTGACAGGCTCCACACTTTCCCTTCTGAAAATAGAACTAAGGCTGCTTAAAAACAGAAGGTGAAGAGAGAAAGGGCTACTGGCAAAGGCACGGACATGCTGTTGGAAGGGCATAGAGCTTGTCCTGGTCAAGGGCTGTACCAGTGATTCCTCTCAAGTTCTGCAACACACAAATCTCTCCCTGCTCTTCCACACCAGTGACAACCAGCACTTCTGGGACACTCATGGTTGTCTTGGGACTGGATTGGGAGAGTGCTGAGTTGATTTTATCCATGGCTAAGTGGAACATGAATCCAGGTATTCAGGAGGTCAAAGACAATGCACCAAGTTTGTGAATGTGTGACAGGCAGCCTAAGACCTTACTTAACCCCCAAGTAAGTTTGCAAATGAAAATTTCAATTTAGGATCAGCAGTTCTGCTCTGGGATTCAAAGCATGTGATGTACTGAGGAGAAGCACAGGGAAGTTCACAGAGCTGCTTAACACTCATGGAATGGGTTAGGTTCCACCCCCTGCCATGGGCAGGGACACTTCCCACCAGCCCAGGTTGCTCCAAGCCCCATCCAACCTGGCCTTGGACACTTTCAGGGATCCAGGGGCAGCCACTTCTCTGCTGCATTACTGTAGCATCCTCAGCCTCTCTTTTTAGGGGGAGCTGGGAAAAGAATCATATCCTCTATTTAGAAAAGGCCAATAGGATTTCTCTGGAGGGCTGGCACAGTTGCTCTCAGAGATGTGACTGCACAATTACTCAGTGCACCAGAAAGTCGTTAGGAAGATGAGTGAGCCCCACTAGAGAGGCTGCAGGTGAACCGGTGTGATCAGCACAGCTGGGGTGTGGTGCCATCTGGGAATCACGAGGAGAAGCAGCAGTGGAGAAATGCTGGCCACGGGGTGGGGGGTGAGGGCAGCTGCAGCACACACAGACAGGCTCAGACTCCTGCGAGCTTCCCTGCTGCAGGCAATCCTTTCCTCTGAGCCTGGCACACATTTACTCACATTTACTGAGTGCTGGGGCTTGTCAAGGGCACTTCTGTGACTGGAAGTCTTGAACAGAAGCAGCCAATAAATGCTTTTAATTATGTGAGAGAGCTAAGTCAGCCGCTTGGCTGCAGAGATGTGGAGCTGCTTAAGCAAAACCCTTCCACAGAATCAGGGTGAGCAACAGTAAGTGCAGCAGGGCCAGGATGCTCCCTCCACAGATTGGAATGACTGTGGCCCTACCCTGATGCCCACAGACGTGAGGAGTGTGAAGAAAGAACCACCCACACCTGCTTTTGTCAGCTGTACTTGGTATGGAGGAGACTGATCTGCAACACAGCCTCCTGGACCAACTCTGCTTTCAGCTTCACCCGCAAATCAAGCCATAAATATGAGATCCCACCTCCTCTGAACACTGGCACCCCTTCCTCCCTCCACCTTACCTTCTATCCATCAGTGTGGCTCTGCAACTCTCCAATGGCCACCCCTCCCAGCCCCTTGCTTTGCCCCACAGACCATCTTCTTCCTGATCTCCCAGTCCAGGTTCTCTCCTCTCAGCACCACATGCACAGCCACAGCCGCTCTCTCCTCAGAGGTCCATGGGATTCCCTCACAAATCCCCAAAGCCCACATGCTCCCCTCTGCTCTCACAGCCCTCCACCTCCCTCCTAGCCATGCCACTCTCTGCCACCAAGTGCCAGCTCCCTGAGCAACCCCGTGTCATGCTGTCTAAAGCCACTGCAGCTGTGCTGGGACTTAGAGTCCTTTGGCTCTCCTCAAATCCCAGGCCACAGACAACATCCCAGAAGGACAGCAAGTATGGTGCAGCTTAGTGTGCAGCCCTACACCAGCCAGCAAAACCTTTTTCTGGGGGAAAGAGACATTCAACAGAGCATGTGAAAGGAAATACCTAAAGACAGACTGCACAGCATTTCCTGAATATCACAGTGAGGCTGTACCATGATCTTGCAAAGAGACTCTGCAGCTGACAGGACAGCTGCTGCCTTCAGAAAGCAAATCTAGTCTCTGTGCATACGGAGCTCCAGGGCCACCAGAATGGATTCAGTCATGGGATGTATCTTGAAACCACTTACAGAATCACAGACCTATTCCAGGCAGCAAGGGAGAAAACTCCTCTCAGAACACTTCATGTTTTGCCCTGCTTTGTACGGCAATGGATTAAGATGTGAGCAATGAAAACAAATGGAAAGAAAGCATCAGCAGCTGGCACAGGTTATTGCCACCCTTACCAAGGCATGTCTGTCCATCAGGTCCTAGTGTCGTCCCCGGAGAACAGGTGCAGTCACTGGTGTCCAGGCAGGGGCCCTGGCAATCCACCACATCACAGATGTCATAAAAATCTAGGGCATGACAAGAACATTATCAGCACAAAGTGCTGAGCAGGCAATGAAAATACTGCATTTGCCCTGTCAGGTTCCTACCCTGGGAGCAGCCCATCAGTTACAGAGCTGGCCCACAGTAGGAAAGATGAATGGCTGAAGCTGCTGAGACACAATCTAGTTTAATTACTGCAAGTCACCAATGCAAATTTTGACTTTGGCAGCGGGCCAAGACAAACCACAGCGCCCACTAAATCGCTGTGGCCAGGTCAGTCGGGGAAAAATTCCCACTGTCAGAACCAAGCGGGGTGGAACTGCCTCATCAGTCCCACAGGGACAGACCACCACTCGCACCCGCCTCTGGGTGACACAGCAGGCTACTCACGGCCGCAGTAGGCATGGAAGCAAACGCTGGGCCTGCTGAGGTGGTACACGTAGTACCCTCCGGGGCACGCCTTGACGTCGATGGTGGCATTCCAGAGGCAGCAGTTGCCGTTGAAGCTGGCGCAGGCCTGGCGCGGGACGATGCCATCCACCTCCCGCGGGTGGCTGCCGTTCATCCAGATGGGAGCGTGGGTGCCGCAGTGGTTCTCGGGGATGCAGAAGGTGGGCATGGCGTCGCCGGCCATGCCCGTGAAGCGGTACCACTCGCCGTCGATCTGGCTGTCGCAGGTGGGCTGCCCGTGGGTGCCGTTGATCTGGTGCTCAGTGTTCCTCCAGGGCTCATTGAGGCTGATGTAGGCAGAGCAAGGGTCCAGGGCTGGGACAGGCAGCAAGAGAGAACAGCTGGCAGATATCAAACCCCAAATGGTTTCTTTTTCTGGCCCTGACTTGATGGGATCACTGTGATAGAGATCCCCAGGGAGAAACAGCAATACCAGCAGACTGATTATCTTGTGGAAAATTCTGACAGCTTGGCTTAAATTTACTTGTTCTTCCAAGACCTAAACAGAACGCTTACAACATTATGCAACAGCCTGACTTGCTGTTTAGGTGACGGGGGGAAAAAAAATAAAATATATAAGCAGATCTGGGGTCCAGGTAATGATCTTGCCAAAGGAAATAGAGCCTGGGAGCACTAGGTCTAGACTAGGACAACCCCTCTTTGTTCAAGTACTAATTGAGCCCCTCCTGAAGTCACTGGTAACTGTCCCAGATGCCTTGGAGGAGAGGACGATATTTCAAACAGGTTCTGCAGCCTCTTTTAAAACCCATCCACAGCTGGTGTCAGCCCTCATAGTTGAGCTGGCATACCTTTTTAATTATCTTAAAATCCAGAGGGTATAAAGGTCCTTCTAGGGAACAGAACATTCAACTCTTTACGTGGCTGTGTTCCCCACAGACCCTCCTGCTCCACACAGGAGATCAACTGTGAGTGAAGGGAGTGTTTGTGAGGGCAAGACACAAACACATGGACCTCCTGGACAGGCATGTCTGTTCAAGGAGTGTATCCCTTTTCAGAGGCCTTTCTGAACCACGTGCAAACACTTAAAACACAGGAGTACCATAGGGAGAACAGAAACGAAGAATTTATGTGTTCATTACATTTTCAGTCTTCTAATTAACTCTGATTTGGCAGCATCCTCACTGGAAGTCCAGAGGTTCCATCTTCCCTTACATTTAATACCTGATTAAGCACTACTTACCCATGACAGGCTATTCCCTATTAAGCAAAATGAGTGCTAATCCTGTCCTGAGTAAGGAAAATTGATTACCATTTCCTAAAATTAGGTTAATAAAACCAATCATTCTCATTACATGCATCTCAGACTGGAATAGCCCATACTTTCCTGAGCACGTTCCTTTTGAAGTTCTAAAACTGGGCTGTTTTAACAACAGAGTGATGCAATTTGGGTGGGGGGAGGAACATTATACTCTATTAGAATGCTTTGGACACAAACCTTTTTGGTTCATTATTTTGATTTGCTTTTCAGATTTTAAAGTGGGAGCTACAAGTGCTTCAGAGAATGGACTTCAAGTCCACCCTTATTTAGCTGCACCCTCTGTAAATATCTGTCTTACAGACATAGAATCTCATAAATACAACATGCCTCTTGATGAGCACCCTTGCACCTTCCTGAGCCACAGACACCCCTTTTTTGGCCTCAAATCCAGCAGAAAAGGCAGGAGCAGCTGCCACAGCTGGGAGTGCTGCAGAGCTGTGTGCTGGCACAGCGAGCCCGCATCTGGATTAGGAAGGGAACCTCGAGTGCCCTAATTCAAAGACAGGCAGAGGAGCTGATTCACTGGCATCACAGCCAGCCCAGTTCTGCTGAGCAGCAGAGAGAAGAAGGCAGCAGGGAATCTCTGCTGAGATTCACTAGGCAATCCCTGGTGAGCTCTCCATTTCATCCCCCTCTCCTTGCCTGCCCTTACCCACAGACAGCATCAGTGTTGGAAATCCCACCCTTCAAAGGCTTGCTTGACTTCTCCCAAAAGGAAAAGATGTGTTCTGAACAGAGCTTCCCCTGGGCTTCTCTCAGAGGATTTGGTGTGGCCCTAGGGTGAGTCACTGACTAAGATTAAAAGGTTTTCATGCTGTTAAAAGCCAAATGAGGTGAAGCGGGAATGCCCTGTCAGCTTCCCAACTGGGCAGCACTAAAAATACACACACCCTCATTAGCTTTCATGCAATTAAACTTTATGAAATATCCTTTGTAGACAGCCTCTGGAAACACTCATCTAGGGAGATCACATTGACTCCCAAACACCCAGAAGATAATTTAAAGACAAAATCTATGGAGATGAACATGCAGCAGTTCAGAGGGAGCTGGAAGAAGGCACGTCAAGGGAATGAGGTAGCATTCCCTCATATCCTTCATTCCTCTGAGAGCTTCTGGCAGGAGTGAGGAGGAGGCAAACAAGCAGAGAAAGCAGACAGTGCTCTTTGGAGCACCGCAGATCCTCACAGCCACCTTCAGAGTACTGCCCCACACGAACCTCCCTGCAGACACCAAGCAGCCCTTGGCAGAACAGCTTAGTGAAAACTAACTGGAGTTTTTAGGGGAAAAAAACTGCACAAAAATATAGAAGCAACTGATCAGCCTCTCATCTCTTCTCCCCAAACAACAAAAGCTTGGGGGTTTGCACAAGACATATAACTGCCTCCGGCTCCCTCTGTTTTTCATTTTCCTTGGCTCAATTTTTTTTCCTCCCCAGCGCTCTTTGAGTGGCCTGAGCAATTCAGCCTGACAAGCATTAGCTATGAAGCAAAGCATTTTCCATTTGTAATCTTGATGATATCATTAGTTCTCCAGCTGACATGGTGGCATATATACTGGGTGACAAAGCAGGCACCAGCAAGCATTTGTGAGCCCACCATTCTGCAGATCAATCCTCTGTGAGTTGCATAACTGGAGGTCTCTGCTCCAACACAACTAAGCACTGGAGTGAACAGCACTGCATTATGACACTAAATTCAGTTCAGATTTGTCAAAGAAGCAGGTGAAAAGGTAGAATAATGCCTATGCAAATTGTTTGTCCTCTTAAAGGAGAGGAAAATCCCACAGTGCCTTGTTAGGAGAATCTCCCAGTATGGCAGACTTCACGGTCTGTGTCAGAAAGATCTTTCCACTGGGAAAGAACTCAAATAAAAAGGATATTTCTCCCATCTTCCAGTCTTTCACTTAAGAATACCAAGGTTCAGCAGGAACCTTACAGATGGCAAACAGAAATAAGGCAAAGCCTCTTCACTCACCCATTGAAGACACTGGCTGGAGCTGGATAACAAAGCAGATGCAGAAAAACAAGTACTGGAACATCCCACTCAGCCAAGGAAGAGTCACAACTCAAGGAAGAGAGGCTTGAAAACCCTCACAACACACCCTGTGGCTCTTGCAGCCTTTGTCTCAGTGGAGCTCCTACCTCCAAGCTTCCAGAAGAGCAAGTGTGATGGCTCTCCTGGAAGTTTATGAGAGAAAGAAGCCGAAGGGATGTGGGGTACAGCTCCAGCCTTGACCTCCCCAGAGCAGCCGTGCCCCTCACTGACAGCAGAGATGTCCTCACTGATCAGTGTTGTTTTTCGGACTTGACCCACTATTGTTCTGTGCCCTGACTGCCCCACAGTGACACCTCCACTATCTTATCCAGAGAGGAGCTTGAACCAGGGACACCCGGACATCCCGAGGGGATGGAAAAGGAGAACAGATGGGTGCTTGTTATCTCTGCTCCTTCCACAAGTCATAACGACTCTGTCGGGAGAGCCTTAACTGCAGGAAATGGTGGCCAAAGAGGAGCACTGATCCCTCCGAGCAGAGATTGCAGAGGAGCCCCTGGAGCAGAGCTACAATGGGAACATCAGTCAAAGTGAAAGGCTGCTGTCCCACGGGGAAATAAGCTCTTCCCAGGCTACACAAAGGCCCTTTCCACTCCTGGTTGTGGTTGCAGGGAGATTATCAACCAAGGCAAGTAAAGACCCTTTTCTGCAGTACTCTTCCCATCTCTTGCCTTCAAAAAACAAAACCAAACCAACAACCTAGGAAGGCAACATCATGAAATTAACTTCCATGCAAAACCAAGTAATTGAGAGGCTCTCCTTACTAGTTCAAACCAAATGAGGCTGAGTTGCAGGTGAAAACCACAAGTTCTAGATGCAGCATCCTTTGAAATCTGTTCTCTGCTAAAGCAAACCCAGCACCATGGCTGGCAGTGGGACACCAAGGACAACAGGAATAAGTGGAAAGGGATCTTCCCTCTCATCCCATCAGCTCTCACTGTAAGAGCTCTCCATCAGCAATGAGTGCAGCTAAGCCTACAGTAATCACACAATCAGGCACATGCAAGCATCTCCCCATTCCCATTTTGCATCCTGCATTTCTGCAGCAGGCTGGTGTAAGGAATGACACCAAGGTTGATGTGCCAGCTTGAAATCCCAGCAGGAAAAAGCAGCTCCATTATTTCCACATTGAGTTTGCATAAGACAAGGAGCTGGCTGTTTGTCTGCGTTGTAGGGATTGTACACTATAGAGTTCTCAATGGCCTGTCTGGATGTGTCCCTGGCAGCAAAGTGCAACATGCTGCTCTGCTCCACCCCAGCACAAGAGTCTTTCTCAGTGGTGAATTACTCTAGGGAACAGCAAAGAAACACAAATAAATTACTGTCATTGCTACAAGCAAAAAAAAAAAAAGTCCTTGTGGTTCTATTGTGCTGACAGCTGTGCAGTACCAGAAAAGTTTTTCCAACAACAGGAAAGGAGACCAGATTCACTGCGCAAAGCTATCAAGGCAGATAACCCTCACATAGCGATTATGTGAATTCCCAGAAGAGAAACTAAAATTGAGCGGAGAAGAATACAACAAGCCAGAGGAATTTATATTTTGCCATTTTCATCGAGAGGCTGATTCATCCTTATGATCCCAGGTAACTAAGACTGACAAGGCTGAATAGAATGTTCTATTTGTGTCACAGGTGTGTACAGCGCTCTGAACCATTTCACCTCCCAGCTGCTTTGGTTGTGTAGGTGGTTTATGAGCCTGTCACCACCGTGTTTTGACAGGTACATGGAGTGACTGACAGCTGACAAATAACACAGGGAAACAAACTGCAGCATTGCAATTTTGAGCCTCAAAGGTGCTACCAAGAGGCCCCACCAAGGTCTCCAAAATGGATTAAAGCAGATGTCCCAGCATTTCCAGAGATGATGTTACCCCCAAATCTAGTAACATCTAGTTCAAGGAAATGGTCTCACGCTGGAGAAGATTGTCAGATGACAAACACTGCCCCAGTTGTCTCACAAATAATAGCAGTCTGAATTAGACCACACAAATCTGTGCCTTAAGGAGCTGTGGTAGTCATTCCTGAAGAAGAAAGGGGAGGAAAACCCAAACAAAATTCTTTCTGCAAGGAGATGCTCTGGGAGAGAGGATACAATTCCAGTGGGGTACTCTACATGCTGTAGGGGCTGCACTCTCCAGGCAAGTCTGTTGTTCCATATCCCAAAGATGAAGGAGGCAAATTCCCAAAAAGATTCAGGATCAAGTTAGTGCCTCTCAGAAGTAGTCACCAGTACTGTTCAAAAGATATGAAGGGGAAAGGCAATATGAAAACAGAGGGCTGGGATTTTATTTCGGTACCCAAAAGGGATCTTCTGAACCTGCTGCAATTGTTCTTGTTCTTAATGTGAGAAAGGGTGCTCATTTTGCAGGTGGCAACCACTCCTTCTTGCTCCTGCCAGAGATCTGGAGGGCTTTACCACCCTCACTCCAGGAACTCAGATTTCCCAAAGCATGGGCTGGAAAGCCTCGTCCTGTTTGTAAAGGACTGATGAATGAGGACACTCTGGCATTTGCTGAAGCTGCCCCTGGATTGTCAGAGCCGCCTTCTCCTGGTGAAGGGGAGGTGTGTGGAGTAGCTGTGGGCGCAGGGACCTGCAGCCTGGCCAGAAGGAGCAGGAGGAAGAGCTAATCAGCACTTCCTGGCATGGGGAGAGAGGAGAACGCAGCAGGAGCCCTGTCTGCCATTGATGTGAGGATGTATGTTCACAATAAGCTCTGACAGGCTGCTGAGATGGATTGCACCAAAGTCAAGGCCTCCAAGATAGGCCTTGGTGCTGTAAACAACTTGTCCCAGGAAGATCAGGGAGTGAGCACAAGTTTAGGGAAGTAGGAACAACACAAGTAAACATCAAGAACCCACTAAAATCGGGCAAGTACATCACTCCTGGTGAGGAGCAGCAGTTAGTTCCTTTCCCTTAGTGGAGCCCTGTGATGCACAGCTTGGTGTTTTGAGTGTTTTTCCATAGATCCTGAAGAACCCAGAGTATTTTTCATGATCCTGGATTTTCAGACAGTCTGTGCTCTCATTTCTCCAACAACTGCAAAACTAGTCAGGGGCAGAAACAGGAGTAGGACTCATCTTCTACAAGCTCACAGAGCCACAGTGGCATAGCGTAAGACCAGCTTCTCCCATACCTCAGGTACCCTGCAAATCTGATTTCCATTCCTGGATTTTATTTTTCACCCCTTTAATGTCACTATACAAATAAACCTGATTTTTTTTAAAGGAAATATTTAGAACCTCCTAGGATAGGTAGAATACTTAAGGTATAAAAATCTCCTTCCTACGTGACAATGAAGTCATACAATGTGGCAGAGAGGAAAAGCAGCTTGCATTTACGACTCCACACACACACAAAACCAGAGGATATCAGAGAAATTGGTCCACTGGCTCAAAGACAGGGCAACTTGGCTAGCTCCACCTGACTGGCACAGTGCCAAGGGCTGATAGCCAAGAGCAGCTCCAGAGCATCATGCAAACCCTCTTAGAGCCAACATGGAAGTGTAAGAACTTGCTGTAAGGTGAACCTGCCAGGCAGCAAGGGTTACAGGGCAAAAGAAAGAAAGAGGGTTTCTTCTTTGCTCTTCAGGAAAAAGGAGCCACGAACACCTTCCCCAGAGGAGCTTGCAAGGCAGAGCCTCACAGGTATGGCAAAGGGAACCTAATACAGCTCTCCAGGCAACTTTAGACTTGTCATGTATTTGAAAGCTCCCTTGCAAAAGAGGGCAATCAAAAGAATAACAGAAGCAGCAGCATGAACACTGCAAAGCACACTGCTGCTTATCCCTCACAGGGGCTAAGAATGCAGTGGGACATTAAGATTCAGGTAGCACTGCCTGCTCTTCAAGTGCTGCCAGGAGGACAGGACCTTGTTACCTGCCTGGCTCCAAGGTGGGAAAAAGCTGCTGCAAGAGAGTGTGTTCATGTTGAGATTTAACAGCAGGGATCAGGAGAGCAAACAAATATTGCCCTGTCCTTCCCCCTTCAGTGTTAACATTCCAAGGCACTGAGATGGCAGTGTGAGGCTTGTGGTATGTCATCCAGCCCTGACAGAGACCATGGTCTGCTGGGACAGCAAAATCTGCAGGAATATGGACTAACAAGACCCACTAGACAGCCCAGATTTCAGAGGACAACTGTAGACTTGCCTCTGTAACAATATTTAAAATATGTACAGGCACAATTTTGTCACAGCACCTTCTTGCTTTCAAACTAGAGACTGCGGTGCTAGATGTCATGAAGTCTCCTGTTCTTCTGGATGCCAAAATGAGTGACTTCTTAAGCAACTGAGCCAGGAAGTTTATATAAGGATGGCAGCAGTTCATCTGGCCACAGCAGTGGACTAAGGGCTCCTTGAAAGGAAGGGCTGTCAGCTGTGATTAAAGGCAGGTGACAAATAACAGCTTCTAGCCCTTCCCCTCCAGTTTTAAAAAACATAAGAGGTGTCTCTTTCAAAAACTAGCCAATCATGGATATTATTTTTTATTTTAAACAGTCAATGGACATGATGAAAACCTTCTGCACCAAACACCTCATCCTAACTACATAAAGTTAGGACAAAGGCACAGTCTGCTGATTCCCAAAGTTAAAGAACAAATCATACGCCACCACCATGACAAATCAGACCATTCAAGGGCCCAGAAAGAAAGGAACAGAAGCTTAAAACTTCAGTTCTTTGCCTCTGAAAGAGCACCTGAATGCAACATGGAAATACAACAGCTTGGCTGACACTTTTTAGGCTGCTGGGCATTACGTGTCCGTGTATATTCTTATCCTGCTATTGTGCTGGCCAGACAAAGGCACATCTTTGTTAGACCAAGTTATCTCTACCTCTACCTCAGCACCTCAACTGCTCCCGAGATCCCTGTGTTAGGCAGCCAGGCATGGCAGCAAGATCTCCATCCGAGCTCCTTCAGCAAAGCTCTTATCTGCATCACCACGGCCTCAGGGAGGGAAGGTCAGCAAGAAACAACCTAAACAAAAAGAAATGGAGGAAACTCAGGAGAGAGCTGCCACACAGGGAATATTCTCTTCTCAGCTGGGGAAAATAACATTATTCCAGAGCGCTGACTCAAAAATTGAATAGTTATTTATTGTTCCAGAAGTACATTGCTCTTTTATACATATTTCATAAATGATACAGGATTTTACACATGTTCAGGTTTTTTTTTGTTTTGTTTTTGTTTTTTTAAAGAAGGACTTTTCTCCATGCTCCCTCCCTCATCCCAAACACACACCAAGGATTCAGCTACAGGATTGTGTTTCATTTTTTTTCCCCTTTAAAACTCATCACACAAACAGGATAAAACAGATAAAAAAATAATCACACGATATAATTAAATGGAAAGACAGAGGGAAAGGGGAAGGGGAAAAAAAGAAACAAAACTAGAAACATGCACCCATTCGGTCCAACATGCCATTGAGTGAGAAGAGGCAGCAATCCCAGCTGTGTTTCCACATCTGCAAGGCACCTGGCGTCTAATTAACACTGAATTATTTTCTTTCCTTTTTTTTTTTAAACATGGTTCTCCAAAAAAACAGAAGCCTCTTTCCATGACACAGTGAGGAGTAGTAGTGAAACATCAAAAAAGCAGCCATTCTTTCTGTGTATAAAGCTTAGTGTCTTTCTCCCACGTTCATCCTGTCTCCAAAGCATTTATCAGCAGGATGCTAAACCAGACTGACCTGCTTTGAATGAAGAGATGTTTTATCTGCTTAGAAACCAGCCAGCCAACCTTGGCTTGGAGAGAGGGCAATGGGTTGACCTTCCTTCCTCTATTTCTTTTTAGCTAAGAACAAGAGATGTCATTAGCCACTCCTGAAAAATTCTGACCTGTGGACATAAAGTTCATTTAAAGCTACTTCATCGGGGGAAAGTGCTAGAGAAACAAAGTTTGTGTCTCGCACTATAAGAACTCCAAGGCTCACAAAAAGCCTCTGGGCAAGGAAAATGCTTTGACCATGTAGGAAACCTTTTATCCCATTGCACAAGCAGTCAAATATCTAGTTCCGTTACTCCATGCCCCCAAAACAGTTCATTTAAAAGCAGGAGTCATGATTCTGCAACGGTTTTGTAAGCCCTTTGAGCCTTCGTAACTTCATAGTCCAGGTGGCTACCAGATTTGGGGTAGAAGAGGGGAATCTCCCTCCCTGAAGGCTGAATATTAAAAACCTCTCGTGCAATGCTGCCATGGATTTCTAGAAGGAGCTCAAGGGCATCGGGACGCAAAGTTTATATAGTTATTATGGAATAATCCAAAATACCAATTATCAAATGTCCAGCAGACAACTTATTCCTTCTCTCACTTGGCCACAACCAATCTGTGCTACAAATAAGCAAAGGAGGAAGGCAGTGGAGCACAGGGGGTGGGCTGGGAAGGGGAAGCTCACGGTTCTCCAGTAGAAAGCGGTCTTGTAGTAACTTTATAAAAGAGACCAGGTCTGACCACAAGTGTGCGTGTTAATGACGGTGGAGAGCAAGTTCTGATCCCCAGCCAGAGCTCCAGGTGGCTTGGATTCTTTGTTCTTTTTTTTTTTTCCTCCTTTAGGTTTTGGGTTTGTTGGTTTTTGTTGGGTTTTTTTTGAGAGAGAGAAAGAGAGATTGGAATCGGTAAAGGAAAATTAAAAAAGCTAAGCAGGCTGCTGGTGTCTTATCAAGAGGCAGACCCTGCAAAGCTGGAAGAAGACACCCCTACACCCCAGCATTACATTCTTCTCATGAATCCCCCAATCCTGTATTTGTACACAATCGCCATTCAGACAGTTTGTAAAATATGACTATTTGCCAAGCCCTTTTCAGAACTAACATTCCACAATGTCCCATCTTCAGATTTAAGAGATTCCCCCCCCTTACAGTCCTTTGTCTCAATTAAAGGTAAAAACCCTCCACCCCCCACACCACCTCCCAGCTTCCACCTGCAATGCTTTAATTAAAAAAGGCAAGAGCTATGAACAGGTTTTTGGCTGGGGTTCAGAGCTTCTTTGCTGATCAGTCCTTTTCAGAAATCTGCTGGATGGGCAGATGAACCTGCAGTGGGTCTCGAAGCCTCTTAAGGTCCAATTCTGCCTAAAAGTAGAAGACACATTATGAAGTGCAAGCTCCCAACACACTTTCCCTCATATCATTTCCCTTTAGACAGTGGGAAGCTTCTTTTTTTTTTTTCCTTGTTTTTCCTGCCCAGAAGAAAAGGGTTTCAAGAGTGAAACAAAGGCACAGGCTCCTATCTGGGCAAACCATCCTCAGCTGTTCTTCTCTGAACTTGTCTACATGCAGTCACTTAAAGGAATATGGTAGGGAAGATCTGATCCCCATAAACTCAATGGAATACTTAAAAAAAAATAAAATCAAAAAACCCAAGCCAACATCTCAACTAGATTAACGGGGATGGTTGATTATAGAAGAGAAGCTCCAGGAAAATACCCAAGAGTATCTGTATTCAACATTCCTTAAATGCAGTTCCTTCTCCAAGGCAGGGGGAGAACTCATGTGGCCCTGGATATCCTTCCCTGTCACTTCCAGAGCCTGAGAATACAGGATGATCCAGAGCAGTGAAAAAGAATGTGGAAGCTCTGCTTTCTCTGCTCATGCCATTCTTCTGCAGAAAGGCTCTGAGAAACACAAGGCAAGACCTCTACTCGAGTCCTCGGGCAGTCTGCTAAAGGTGTCTGTCTCCAGAGTCTGAGAAATGCGCCCCCATCTCCTCTAACAACACAGCCACATTTTCCTGAACATGATTTTCCAGGACTGCAACCCAGTGCACTGAAGTGCTATGCCAGGAAGACATGAACTGAATGGATGCAAGGCTTCATTCCTCACTAAATCCATCTGGTGTGTAGGAGCTGAGAAGCAAAGAAACCTTGAATTAGGCTCCTCTGAGGCATAAAGGATCTGAAGTAACTCAAGATTTGCCAGCAGTTTCTAAAGGGCCCTTACAGATGGATATAGGCAACTATTTCATGTTGATTTACACATCCAGCAGTTCTATTCCTGGGAACATCAAAGCCAATTCAGTGATTGTGCTGGGGCTGTGACAAGAAAATGGGCTGAAAACTTAAAATACACTCATTCTTGTTTGAGGGGTGCCTATTAATAGTAACTAAGAGTTAGCAAGCAGTAATTTCTGTCTTATTTCTGAGAAAGTTGTTACCTGAGCAATTGCATCCTTGAGTTGATTGTATTTCTCTAGATCAAATCGTGTCTTTTTGGCTCCTTTATGGAAAAATAGTAAGTACTGTCTGTCTCTAGCATCTGGATAAACATATTCCTAAAGAGAAAAACAGGAGAGAAGATGAGAATAAAGCTACACCAGGATGCAACACAGGATACCGTGAGCACAGTATGCCTCAGGTGTGTTTTGAGAGGCTGTGTGGTTTCTGACAGTGCAGGCAGCACTGAGCTCACACAGTGTGGTGGGTGACCCCTGCCAGCAGCCAAGCACCCATCCAGTCACTCACTCCCTCCCTCCCCCAGATGGATGGGGGAACAGAATCCAAAGGGGGAAGAAACACAATAAAACCTTAAGTGTCAAGATAAAGACAGTTTAATAAATGAAGGAAAAAAACCAAACAAAAAATCCCAACAACATAAGGGGGATGCAAAAGCAATCACTCACCACCTCCTGCCAGCAGACCAATGCTCAGCCAGACTCTGAGCAACAGCTGCTTTGGGGAAACTCCCCCCTCCATTTATTACAAAACATGATGTTAGAGGGTATGGAATAACAATTTGGTCAGCTCAGGGCATGTGTCCCCTCACAACTCCTCACCCACCTCCAGCCTGGTCCCAGGGGTGTGGTGTGGGGGATTGGGAGAGGACAGGTCAGGGAGGAACAAAAACCAGAGGAGGCCTCGATGCTGTACAAGCCCTGCTCAGCAACAGCAAAAGCACTCGTGTGTGACCAAGGCTGTTTTAGTCACAAATCCCAAACAACACCATTCCAGCTGCCCTGGAGAACATGAGCTCCATCCCAGCCAGACCCAGAACAGTCAGGCATTTGCTCCTCTACTAGTACAGTACACTCCAGCTGTGAGTTACCATCACCTTCCTCCTGTCCTGAATGTGAGCCCTTCCATGCAGAGAAAACAAAAACTAACATATTTCAGGGATCCAATACCAACAAGTTGGTGGGGAGAAAAAGAGGAAAAAATATAAATACTGCCCCTGAACTGATGTAGCTGCCAGACCCCTGGGACACCACCTGGAACACCCACAGCATCTGTTCTGATGGCCTTGTGACAGCAGAGACTCTTTGAGCCTTCCTCCCTTGTTACTTAGGTGGGATTAAGAAGTGATGAGACAAACCATGTACTAGAAATCCTGTCACAGCTACAAGGATCCAGAGAGTGATTCTTCATGTGGATGGGAGGCCAGATCCATGAAAGGCTTAAACAAAAGCATTTCCAACAAGATGCCTGGACCTTAGTCTCTTGAAAAGGGCCAAAATAGCATATCAGAGCAGGGGCTTCCTTGAAGCTCAAAGGCTACCTCATATGCACCCACCCATTCCTGTTTGTACTGACCACATCTGGCAGCAGATGAACCTGATAGCTACAGCAGTCAGTCACCAAACATATAAAAGTATTTTTGGTAGGACAACCAGCAACAACCACCACCAGAACACCCCACACCAGCCCTGCCAGCACAAATTAAAGAAGTGGCATTTAGTTCTGACAGGATAAGGAAGGGGCAAAGTAGCTTCTAACAGGCAGGATTCTGCTATTTTTCTAGGGAGGAGAGCCCAAAGAAAGTCTTCTACCGAAGGGTCAATGTCAGCACAACAAGTCCTACCTGGCGGGTCATTACGAAATAAGCATACATTGCCATGGCACTACCATAGGTGATGAAATAGGTGACTGGTTCCATAATGTCCCAAGAATATTCCCACCAGGTGAGGCGAGCCAGAATCCCAAACTGAGTGGCCATGTAGGCCAGGCCTCCCCACAACACCAAGGTTGTCCTCTTCTCTGCTTTCCTGCTGAGCTCCATCCTTACCTGCAGAAGACAAACACATGCCTTGTAGCCTCAAAAGGAATTACATTAACATTGTTAAGAGATAGAGTAAAAATAGCACCTTGTATTAGTAGTAACATTAAGTGGTCTGAAACACGATTTGAGTCTAGATTATGCAAACAAACCTAAACTTCCTTTCCATCATCCATATTTACTCTGAGCACACTCAATGCCTCACAAAGGTGTTTATGTTCAGAGATGGCTGGTGCATTAGCCCCAGGCTTTATTTACTAAGGAGTTAATTTCCAATTATTTAAAGGAAAGAAACAAAATACTTCTGCAGAAAACAGAAACAGACATGGTTTCGTAAACACTTAGCGCATCTTCTGCTTCAGTGATCTTGAAACTATTTGAAGCATGGCAGGTACCTAATTAAAACCTTGCAATAAATTAAGACTGCATTTGGAGGATAAGTAAAACACCCTGAGAAACTGCTCACTTTTTCTAGTGGTGCTAATTGCTCCTTCAGCTCCTCTAGTCTCCCGATGAGCTCCTTCTCTTTGTTCAGCTGGTGCTCCTCGATGCTCAAGGCTGTGTACAACTGCTGAACCAATGTCTTCACATCATTCAGCGTCGTTGCATTTTCATGGCTTAAGAGCTCTAGGAAAAAGCAGACACTGCTCAATAAACTTGTGCCCACAGGACTTCTCACATACCCTTGAGAAACTGCTGTTGGTCTGCACAGAAAATACACAGAACTATCTTTTCAACAACACCACCATTGGAAGAGCTCCTGCACTCTAAGACAATGTGATTCCTTCAAGAGGAAACCCATCTTTATTCTTGGATCTTCCTAAAATCTGACAAGTCTGAGGAAAAGAGATACATCCTATTAAACCTGCCAGATACCAACAGCTGCCTCTGATCCATATTTATATACAAGACAAATGAACAACTGAAGTACCTTTGATCCATCACACCAGCTGCCAAGACACAGTCAGCATTCAGACCATCAGCAGCCCCAGGTATTGATGATGGCAACTGAGCACTGGGGGTTAGTGACCCCACAGCGTGTAGTCCCATGATCACTGCTCTGAGTATCAGTGTCCAGAACTGTTTCTCAAAATTCCATGGGCAACCCCTTGCTGTGCTGCCCACAGGGCAGTGAATTCTCCCTTGTGGTATTTAGGAACAGTAACACAGCCATGAACCAACAGCTCCTTTATCCTTGCATTTCGACACAAACAGAATTTTTGAACACTGCAAGTTTGTAAAGGAGTTGTAACTAGTGGTATTGTGTTACTCATCCCACCTGGGAAAAAAGTAAGTTTCAAATTAAAGCAAAAAGATCTTCACGTTAGCCAAATAAAGAAATACATTTTTTTAAATAACAGTTTCTGTAGCATCCTTAGGTTTATACCTGAGGTTATCACCTCAAAACTTGATTTTATCAACTCCAAAAGATATGGACAGCTCAAGTTTTAACACCAGCTGCTCCAGGGAAAGAAAAGCTGACTGGGCCAGGGCACACAGAGCACATTATATCCCCTCCCAGTTAAGGGGTTCCTCTTCCCCTATGAAGAAAAACTTGTGCTCCTACCGAAGGGACCATCAAAAAGTATTTAAGATGCCAGTATTCTGGCACTTCCACCACGAAACACACAAGGTGATCCTGTCAAAATGAAAAAGCAATAGCTGAAAAGTTTAAGAGAACTAATCCCAGTACCTGTTTGCAGGAATGCTCATTTTAGCACAAACTAAATATGGAAATCTCCTTGGCAAATGTATCCTAGGCAACGACTTCCTGCAACCACGGTGATCCCAGAGCTCACCTATCAGTGCACAATGGGTGTACGTGCAAGGGGTGACGGAGCAGAGCAACTTCTTTTTGTGTCATATGCAGAGATTCAGATACCAAGCCTCAATGGAGAGTTTTCTGTTAAGGTGCTTTCAATGAGACTCTAAGAAACCCCCTCTAGAAGAGGTCATTCTACCCCACATTTAGAGGAGAAACAACATCTCACCCAACGCTGAGCTCCCAGTTCCAGAGTCTCCCACATACCAGGGACAAAATTTCCCCAAGTCAGAAATTTCCTTTTTTCCCTTGGCAATTTTGTGCTG
The DNA here is from genome assembly GCA_013396755.1 of Sclerurus mexicanus. Taxonomy (NCBI): domain Eukaryota; kingdom Metazoa; phylum Chordata; class Aves; order Passeriformes; family Furnariidae; genus Sclerurus; species Sclerurus mexicanus. The sequence continues at coordinate 354,787 of VWZF01004879.1, read as the reverse complement.
TGAACAAGAAAACGCTAAAATACATTTTTATTCTCTTCCTTTCCAAAAAGGCCCTTGGAAGCCAACTGCATCTACAGAGGAAGATGGCACGTATCAGCAGGTCTTCCTAGAAGTCAGCCATCCAGGGTGGTCTCAGACCCAAAAGGTGTGGTCAGTCTCCTGATTTTTGACAGATCAACTTGCTTTAATATATTGCTTTATTCAGGCTGGTCAGGATGATAAAATGATCATTAATATTTCACAGGTTTTGCAATATTCAAAGTATCACACTTGAATGTTAACTGTCGGGGAAGCAACAATTTACTCTTCCAAACCAGACAGTCTAAGTTTCAATCTAATTCCCATTTTGTATTGTATTCCTTCAGAATGAGTTAAATTACTTTTCAGTAACTAAAAAAGTAAATCTGAAAAATTTGGAAACGAAAAGGAATTACATTTCTTTGTTTATTCCTCCTGGGAGACTGGGGGCACTGGCTTTGAGGAAAATGAATATCTGCTTTTCATTACTGATTACTCATATCTATTGCTAAATTAGACACCAAGGGCAGGATTAGAAACTGCAAGTTTTCCTTTAGAAATAACACTTCACATTCCTAATGAAGCATGTTGCAATGAAGCAGGAAACTGAACACAGCAATTTATTTGTGATGTTTACCAGAACCAGGCTGCTTTACCTCTCTTTGGTGGTCTAACGTGATATGTGACATCATTAATGATCAGTTTGAAGTCATCTAGCAGGAGCAGGTCTATGCCTGTGGAGGAGGCGACACGGGTGCCATCTGTAAGGAAGACACAGAGCACTTGTTAAACAGGAGCAATAAAGGACTTCAACATGCTGGGCATAAGTTGTAACACCATCCCAAATCCAGCTGTGGGGCTTCTAGACTTTGCTACAGACAACAGTTTTCATCAGGATAGATGAAATGGGAAACAAGACTGAGTTTTCAGAGCTAAAACAAGGTACTGTTTCCCTTGTACCACCCAATTCCTTACAGATCAATTAGAACCTCTAAGTAGGTTGCACAGCTTTCATCTTTCCTGCTAAATAGTAGGAAACTCACCCAAAAACACCTCCCTTAAGGCTGATTTCCTTGGCACACCTGACTACACAGGGATAGCTAACAATGTTCTTATCTAGGAAGGGCATTCCTACCTTCTGCTCTTTCAGGAAAGTCGAAGGACTCACCCCACAGCAAACTTCTACTTCAAAAGCAAAAAGCTGGATGAAAATAGCAAGTAAATCACTTAGTTTGTAAACAGCAGTACCTGCTGAGTAGATTGCAACCCGATCAATGCCTCGGTCCTCTGCTTGCAGCTGTTGTAAGAACACCCCCACAGAGTCTGAGATGGGTTTCAGTGTGAACTGGCAGCGCTCACGCCGGGACGGAAGACTCACAGAAATCACAGGTAACCCGTTTTGGTAAACCACTGTCACTTCTGCAAAACACCACAAAAGCACAAGTTTACTACTAAAAATTAGCACAGCTTCTCACAGGAGTTTTCTGTGTTTGTCCTGTGGAGAAAGAGGCAAACATGGTTGTAAACTGGATATAAAATAGACTAAACTTTTCGTTTCATCAACATGTGTCCATCAAAGAAAAACTGAGGGATAGCTAAGATTATCACTTCTATTAACTTGGCAGTACCCTTAAATTTTCTGTGCTTTGCAGAAAAGTAAGCTACTTACACTAAACACAGTCACTTTTATACTAAAGGCAACATCATATCTTAAAGCCACAACATGGCAACATAGTGTGTTTAGGTTTGTTTTTAAGAATCCAAGTGTTTTGGACTATGGAAGACAAAACACTGCAATTTATTGGGATTTATAGCCCCGGAGACAAAGGCAGACTGTGTATATTAAGAAACATCAAGGAAGAACCAACTTCAAATGTTTTTATTCTTGCTTAGTTCTGGTTTCCTGCTCTTTGTCCTTAGGCAACAAATATTTAAGAAAGCAGTCAGGAACACGAGGTTGTAGGAAGAAGCACTCAGAGTTTAGTCTTCAAGGTCATTTCATCTAAAATTCATGGGATCAATACTCTTTGCACTTCTCCAGACAGACATTACTACTTAGGTGTGGATAAAACAAGATTTGCCATTTCTTTAGCACCGCCAGGAGCTTTTTCAAGAGCGTTCTTAAGGATTTCAGTGCTCCTTCCTAAAATCCATGGCAGTGACCTGTGTGAACCATAAGCTGGCTATTATTTCACTGCCAGAAAGACAACCCGCTCCGTGTGCTTCGGAACATCCATACATAGAACAGAGAAGTTAAAAGTTTGTATTTCCAAAGCCCTCTGCTCAATCACAGCCAGTCAAAACTGTCCTCAAGTGTAGTAGTTGCTAAGATATAGCAGCACACCTAAAAACGATTCGCTGTCCTAAGTCTCTTTGTGTAAAAGCCTACGGTCTTTTTTTATTGCTCAGAGCACTTGCCATGTCTCCAGGATGGTGCAGTCACACCCACCCACTCTGCATCTGCCTCAGCATTCCCACCTGGTCAGCCTTGGTCAGCTCCCATCTGCTGAAACCCACCGAAACCATGGACTGACGTGCTAAGTCAATTCAAGCAGCTGACATCAAAACTAGTCAGGCAAAGAAGTAAACACGAGCAGAAAGAGAGGCAAATAACATTAACTATCAAAGGGAATTATCAGGGCAAGTTTGGGGGCGACTGGCCTTTCCAAAAGCAGAGGCTCATAGACGTTGAGAAAATATACACCAGGTGCACTTGCACGAAGCCAGAGGAGCTCTCTTGGGCTTCTGAGCCGACTGTCACACATCCCCACCAACTGAACCAAGCACAAAAAGGGGTTTTCCCTCTTCCAGAGGTCTGCCACCCTGAATTCCTTAAGGATAAGGTGGAAGTGACTAAGTATGGACACCTAAAGCATCCTAGGAGGCCCCAGAATCTGAAAACCTATTCATGCCTATTCTCAGGACTCAGACACCTGACAGGATTTTAGTAGCTTTAGTGTTTCAAAGCTTAGAACTCAGAGACAACAGTCAGATATTTAGGGGAAAGAAACAAAGCAAGCTGCCAATTTCTTTGGACAGTCAGACAGAATTTCAAGCTCCCTATCAGCAGCTGTTATGACACCAGCTATCAGATTTTCGTTGTTTTCCACTCAAGTATTTGAGCAAAAGACTGCTAACAGATTAGCATTAGCTACACTTGTGAGAGCAGGCTCAGAGGGAGCAATCCACACGTTCAGAAGTTTAAAATAACCCCTTCAGTATTGAATTCATTGGTTCTGTGAGCAGCACACACAAACTTACACACTTTATATAACCACAAAGCACATGCTTTATTTAACATGCTACCTGGATCACAGGGGCAGTGAGCCAGTTCTTGGCAGAGCAGAGGAGATAACAGTGTTTGCATTGACCCTTTTCCATGTATCCCCATTGGTACCACACCACAAGCACGGCTCCAGGACTGCCAGCTCTGGAGGAAGGGCCTACCAACACCAGCCCTGCTGCATTTTAAGAGTCATTAGCATTGGTGGCACGCACAAAGCCTTTCTCAATGATTTCCAGCTTAGGTGAAGTATTAAAGACCAAATTATTTCTCTTCAAAAGACAGGGTCAGTAAGTCTGGAAATACAGCTGCATTATGTTTTCCTTGTAAAAGTAATTTTCTAGCTTCATTCACCAGTGGGGAAAGTCCATAATTCCAGTTCGATCCTCTCATCACCTCCCACACAAGTAAGGCTGGTCAGATTTTTGCTGCATTGGAGAGGGAAGAGCTCGGAGAGGCAAAGAAGGAAAAGAAAGAAATGCAAAGGATGTGTCAATAACACAAGCCTGCCAGACAGCTCCAGGAAAAGTCACAAGGAGCCCCTGTGATAGGGTTGCCTCCCTCTCCTCTGCTCCCACAACCCTGTGCATGGTCTTCATCTACTCCACAAAGCATTTGGCACCTCACTAATTACAGAGCTAACATTGCAGCTAATCTTCACTGGTTACATCTTAAACCACGATTTAAATACATGGGGCAAGTAAAGAAGTAATTGTATACAAGTGTGCTCCACTTGCACTTAGAGACACCTACAACCAGGCCAGGAACGCTGCTAATTAACACCACAGAGCATTTTGAAAGCTTTACACTCTCTATAAAGTGTGAGGTTGCTTTAAGTAGGAGTTTCATCCAAGCACCACAAAGTTTTGAGTCAATCGTATGTGCACCAGCAACAGGTCACGGGTATTTCTTTTACAGACCTCTCTTTTCAAAGACTTCTGTTTTTGCATAAGTATACCAAAAAGGTATTAAGCAATATATGAAGTGAAAAAAATACAGTAAAAAAAAAAAAGCGTGGCCAAAAAAGTCAGCATTGACTATTTACTACTGGTAAAGGTGAAGCTATTGGAAGAAAAAACAGGAGTTCAAGCACAATATGAGAAGAGGTAGAACCATACTAGGCACAACTGACATTATCCTGCCAACCTTACACATGCCCTCTGCACTTGCACCTGTTTAATCGCTCAGGTTTTTATCTGAGCTCTCCACAGCAGTCACCTTCTCTTTGTGTTTGCCCACACACTCGCTATCCTGGCAGGGGACGCGACTGTGCTGGAACCTTTCCTTTATGAGCTTTCAGGCCTTATTAACGAGCCTTAATGAGGAGAGGATCCAGTCACAGCTCGTTGTCAGTCAGCACAAGTGCTCCAGTCTTTGGGCACAGCATGCACATGTTAAGCAGGCAGCAAATTCGGAGCTGCTCTTTCCTCTTTGCACTCTGGCACACTGACATTTTTAAAGTTCCACCAGCGCATCCTTTTGCTTCATGCTCTGACAACCTTATCAAAAAAGCTTAATATTTGAGCTGTCCCAGAATTTAAACAGAAGGAACAACAGTGACTTGGCTTCACAACTTACCCACTGCAGCAAATATAATGCTTTCAACTGCTTCAGCACGCAGCTGGTATGAACTGCACTTCTGTTACATAAATGAAGTCAAGAGGGCAGGCAGAATGACAGGGTCAGACTGGGTCAGGTTGGAGGAAGGGACCACAGCGGGACCTCCCTGCTCCAGCAGGGTCATCCCAGAGCACGTGGCACAGGATTGTGTCCCAGACAGCTCTGGAATATCCCCAGGGAGGAGACTCCAGCCCCTCTCTGTGAAACCTGTTCAGTGCTGGGTCACTGCACAGGCACAAGTTCTTCCTCATGTTCAGGTGGAACTTCCTGGGCATCACTTTGTGCCTGTGTCCTATTGCTCAGTAGCACTGAGCAGAGCCTGATCCATCCTCTGCCCCCTCCCTTCAGGAAGGATAGTGCCCTGAAGGGCAGGCATCACACAGACCTCACAGCTACATCAGGAGCAACCTCGACAAAAAAGTTCAGACAGCTGCACGCAATTCCATCTTCCTTCATAAAGCCCATCCCGTTCTGTATGGGCAGTTAGCAGAAAAGCTGAGCGCTGCCTTAATTCTTCTTGACGTTTCTCTCCCTGTCGCTTCCTTAGTTCCAAACTGGAATGCAGCCAAAAGAGCCTCAACCAGCCAAGGGGGCAGGGGACGAAACTGAAGTTGAGAGGAGCCGGAGCGAGCCAAGAGCTGTCGCCCGTGTGTACTCACCATCAGAGGGCACTACGGTACTGCAGTACACCACTCTCACGCTCTGCCAAGGAGACAGCCGCTGATGCACCTGCAGAACACAAGCACAGCAAAAAAGGACAAATGTTCAGGTAGTCTGGCAGGATCTCACCCCGGTGCCACCTCCCATCCATCGCAGGGGTAGCCACAAACCAGGAGCACTTGTGAGGAACAGCATCTCCTCTGCCCATCTGTCACCCTGCAGGGTTTCCCCCCTCGGCCAAGCTCACCTCTACACACCTCACCTCTACCCACCTGCAGATTAAAGTCTCTAACAGAACAGCTGTGGTTTGTTTTGCTTTAATATAACATGGTTAATCAGCTTTAAGAAATCAATGTAGTTTACCACACAGACACAGAAAGCAGAAATCGCATAAAAACATCAGCCTTTAAGGGTTAAAAAAAAATAAAATGTTTTAGCATAACCAAGGGGGATGTTTACAGAGTTGTGAATTAAGAGGTTCATTCTCTTTGGTTGTTTTTCATGCCAACCTGACTTTTTCCTCGTCCTTACAGAGGAAAGCCAAACTCAGATGCAAGTAGTAAACACGCCTGCTCATAGAGGAACAAATTGTTCCAAGATAAAAAGCAATAACTGTAATATTGAGCTATAAAAAAACCCCACAACAGCCCAATAAAGAAGAAAGCACATGAATGGTTTGTATGCTCTGCAGTCTTAGCAGGATGCTCCTTTGTCCATGCAAATCTACAATCAGACTGATTTAAAGTCTGCCTCTTAGAACAAATTATACTAGTTCTATACTAATCCTCCCCTAGCAGCGAAATTCCAACTCTGGCACAAAAGAGCCCCATTTTAAAACAGATTAAAGGACAACATGAGCCCTCACCTGTCTATGGTGGGATGTATTTCAGTGGCTAGCCTCAGATTTTTCAACAGCTGCAGTCCAGTTTGGGCATTCCTATGGGCTGGGACAGTTTTTTCTTTGCTGATTGCTAAAACACAGCTGCCAAACCCACACTTCCATAAAGGTATCTCACAGGGAGCGCTTGTTTAAGTACATTTCTAGTGGAAGTTTGCAAACAAAAACCCAGGCTCGTTGACTATTTCTCTGCCAAATTGTCCAGATCTCTGCATTTTGTGAGGTTGCCTTCAAAAATCTACTTAAAATAAGATATAACTGCTACCTCATTTGTGCTCTGAAGCCTGGTATGCAAACCACAGGTAGTTTCAACTAATCTTGCTTGAAAGCAGGACCTTTGGCCCTGATGATCACAGCATTGTCAGCTCTAGAAATCCACTTTGTGCTGTATTTACACTTCGTTTCTCCCAGTTTTGATAATGAAAATCAGTCAAGTAATTTTCAATTTTCCTCCCCACAGCTGCATTTTCAGCTTCCCATGGTCGAGTCAAACAGGCAGCTCACAGGAAAAGAGAACTAGGCATTAAAGAGCTGTAACTGAAGTGGGAAGCTCCATGTTTTGGCAAAAGTAAGGTTTTAAAAACCCCCTGTGTGTTGTGAACCAAAGGGCAAATTTGCCTTTTTAGCATTTGAAAAATAGCAAATGGACTGACAGACACCCACTTGCTGCTGCTGAGCCGCCAGGACCACTCCTCACCCGAAGAAAAACAGGTTTAAAACTCAAAACTACCTGAGAAAAACACAGCTACAGTTTCACACTGTGGACAAATCAAGATCCACTGTCTTGACATCACTATTATATTATGAAAAAAGTCAGAAGCATTAATGAGCAGAAGCTGTACCACATGCAAATCGGTACTGAGAACCAATTTTTACCTAAGGAGGAGAATTTTAGTCCTTCTAAAAACAGTATCAGACAATAATAATTTGACAGAACTCACACAAACCCTCCTGTCAGAGAGCACTAACCCAAAAACTGTTTATATACCTGTCTTACCTGATCCCATAGCACGGCTGGCACTGGTATGTAGTTTTCACTGCTTCGCTCTTCCCCCTTCCACACAGTTAATCAACCATTTTTGACACACTACACAGCAAGAGCCAGCCCAAAAATCCAGCAGCAGTTTTCAGAAAACCCTAAACCCAGCATTATCCCACGGCAAAATAACCATCTAACTGGAAGATACTATCAGGCAGAACCTATAAAGACTTCACCCTGACTCGCTCCAGAGGCTCCTCTCCTCATGCAACACAGGCAAGAAGAGGGGAAAAGGCAAAACAGGTTGGAAAAAAAGAGGGCATGTTAAGTGACTCATCAAAAAGCCGAGGTGCCCCTGGATTTAAGCTCTTGAGGTGTCCCCGGATTTAACCACTCAGACAATTCTTGCATCTCAACCCCTTTGTTTCATTAACCCCCTCGGGACTGTGCTGTCAGTACAGTTCTACAGGGAAGATGCTACCACACATATCTGCCCCTCCTGCAGCTCTGGGCTGCGCCATGCGATACGTGCTGCTAGGAGAATTTCTTATCTACAAAAACAGTCTCTACTGGCTAGGAAAAGGGAAAAAAAAGGAACAAATGAACTCAAACTCAGCAGAGAACCAAATGTCATGATCTGCCATCTAAGGTTAGCGAGAGTTTAAGGAATCATCCATCATTTTTATTCCTGAAGGGAGACTGCTGTTTGAAAATTGAGATGGAGAGAAACATCTGAACCCTTTATCTGATGTCTGCAATTCAACAGCTTCATGTAGAAATACGCCAGAAAGCTGAAGCTGGGGACTGGAGTAGGGCAGAGGGAAAGGAACTTTCAAGCTTTACTGATCAGATCTCACCATCAGAGGACTTCACCCTTCCCCCAGCAGTGAAGTGTGGAATTAACTACACCCAGGTTTCAGCTGAGACACACTTGTCCACCACTTTCAAAATAAGCAATATTTGGAGTGTGAAAAGCACCAAAGCCAGACCACTGAAATGAGTACCTCTAAGCACCAGAATAACTTTCAGGGTCTCAAGAGAACATATGCAGGAATTTGCTTTCCACATCTGTGAAATCTTTCATTTCCTGTGTTATCTGCAGTAAGATGCACATTAAGATGCTCAGGGTTACGCAGCAGCTTTGCTCCCAGAATGATTAAGGGAGCGAGAAGAAAAAAATCCCAGACTTTTGTCTAAAACTAACACTTGCTCCAGTCTTGTCCAGGTCTATACTGGACAACCCAAAGGTAAAAATAACAACATCTCTATAGGTCCTAATGTAGCTTTCTCAACAGCACAGGGATGACAAAGTTAATCAAAGCCCTACTGCAAAGATCAGCTTTTAGGCTACCAGTGAGTGCTCTCAGATGGGAAAAGAGGGAGCAATGTGGCAGAACTCCTGTTCTCCATTTATATCATTATCAATGACGGAATGGTGACAACTTTGGGAGATCTAGTCTCCAAACCCTAATTAAGATCAGAAGAGAGGTTTGCCCAGAATAAAATCATCCCAAGCACAAAAAAAGATGAGTATCAATCTAGGACCAAACAAAAGGTGTTGCTAACTCATTATCTGGAGCACCAGCGCAGCAAAAGCTGCAGAGCTTTGTGAAAGACAAAGCACTCTCTGTGTAAAAATTTCTTACTATGAGTGAAATATTTAAGAGACACATTTACAAGTGCCAGCAGCAACACCTATTTCACTAATTACAAAGGGCCTCCTTCAAGCAAGGCTGCCTGAAGTCTGACACAGCTCACCTTTTCCAACAAGCAACAGCTCTTTTCCTCTGTCCTGACTTTTACAAGGTTAAACACTGTAAAAGTGGTTGTTATGCTAAAACTTCCTGGCTGGAATGTCAGCGATGACAGCGATGCAAGGTTCAAGCAGCCCCAGTAACCCAAACTGCCCAACCTCAGATGTGCTTGAAGGGCTCTATTTCTTCAACTAGTTTTGCTCCTGTACCCCATCTGTTACCTTTTTGTCTCTTCAAAACCTTACTTTGATCCTAAGTCACTGAGTCTCTTCTGGTCCTCCCATGTTCCTTCCCCTTCGCACCAGCTGTTTGCAGAGCAAAGGAGAGACAGAACAAAACCATGCCCTGACCACAAACCTGCTGTCCAAAGGGCTGTGATGTGTGACTTGTCACCACAGCCAGTATTTTCGCACCAGCACGTAATCTCTGACTGGATTTACGTACATTTGACTATGGTGGATTGACCAAGGACAGCTGCCCAGACAGCTGCTCCCTCATCCTCTCCCCAGGAGCAGGAGGGGAGGCTGCACAATGAAAGGATAAAAAAGCAGGGGGATCATTCACCAGTCCTCACTGGCACGACAGACTGGACTAAGGGAAAGCTGATTTACTGCCAATTAAAGTAGAAAAAAAAAACCGCAAGAAACAGACTGAAATTAATGCGCATTCCCCTCCCTATTCCAACCCTTTATCCAGGCTCGAACTGTGTCCAGAGACCCACTTAAACCCCTGTGCAACCCACAAAGCCCCCTCAATTCCCAAACACCCCACACAGCCACCACAGAGGCTTCTCAGCCCCAAAAATTCAAACAAAGCCCCCTCAGCCCCAAAATCCCCACACGGAGCTCCCTCAGACACCAAAATCCCCCCACAGAGCCCCTCAGCTTTTGACATCCAAAAAGCCCTCTACAGAGACCCCTCAGTANCCCCAAAATCCCCTCACGGAGCCCCCTCAGCCCCCAAAATCCCCTCAAGCCCCAAACACCCAGGGATTTGTAACCCTGTACAGAAGACCTTCCCCGAGTTTTCCCCACGGTCTGTGGATACGCCCAAGGACAGTTTGCTCCGGCAAAGTCTGACCTGCTGCTCTTTTAATCCCAGCACCCAAACACTTGTCCATTTGCATCCCACTTCTTTGAACTCACTGCTTCCTCTCCTTGCCAGAACACCCACACTCACATATCCTACTCAAAAAGGGCAGATTTTGCCCCAAAGCGAACACTTTGCACCCACGGCCCCCGCAGGGCAGTGTTCCACGTGGATGAAGGTCAAGCAAACAGGACTGCAGTGCTGTTCCTCTCCGATTTTGCTTTTCTTCTCTGTTTTAAAGAATACGGCTGAGGAGACGGACAAGAAAAAGGCAATGCCAGCAAGACGTGGGAAGTGTCATTCTTTACATTTGGAAGCACTTTGTACGACCTACACATTAGCAAATGGTCTTCATTCGTCTCAGTTCTTGTTCCTGCCTGAATTCTGCCTTCTTCCAGCATTAGTACAAAGCTCCATCACATCTGCTAGGAAGGGAACATAAACAGGAGGTGAGCTATAAATACTCCCTTCTCATCCTGCTTCCTTTGCCCATCTGCCTAAAAAGAAACAGGTAATCCACAGTGTCCAGAAAGGGGAGAGGGGGGTAGGAGGATTAAATCTCTGCAGAAAAGGGAAAAAACAGGGATGAACTAACTGCTCCCTGTCCTTCATCGTGCCTTTCTCCCAGGCATTGCTGCTGCTGTGGGGGTACTGCAACCATGAGCTGCAGCAGAACTGCTGTTGAGCAGGAACATCGCTGCATCAGATGGCTTTGATTGAGCCTCCTAGGAGCAAGAGAGGGGAGAGCAGGTAATAAGAGGGGAAAAAGTTTAGCTGACACAGTAAGCACATCAATCAAGAAGCATCTACTGCTTCCCACAGGTGATTCCCTTTCCACCTTCTCCCACCAACTAAAGAAAACCCCAAACCAAAACCTTCTCTCAAGTCTGCATTCTTCGTTTTATTGCAAGTATAGGCAACTTATAGAGAATTGCACTATTCCTAACTTAAAACAGATGACAGCCAGGGTCCACCAGACACTACACTCCCTCTTTCATCCAACCTTCCACAGTCCTTCCCTACCTCCAGCGGGCTGGAACGTCTCCCTGACAGTTTGTGATGCCAGATCACAGTTTCACTATGAAAATATTTTTGCTTTACTGGGGTAGGATGGTTTGAATTCCATTTCTTTAATAAAATCCTTCCGGTTACTGGCGGGGGGGGGAAAAAAAAAGCTGAGAATTTTAATTCCCTTGCATCCTGGAGGCTCAAAATACAGAAGCCAAACAAAGGACTATGATGCATTTGAACCCGTGTTGGCTTTGAAACCCAAGAGCTGAATTCCTTTCCCTAATTTCCAGATTCATTACTTCAATCTTTCTATACTGCAAAGGTTTATAACTCTACTTCAAATTAAAGAGGCTGCCAGCCATGGTTTAAAAAGAAGTTTGAAGAATTTAGTAAGTTCTGATCTCACTAATTTCAGGGATTTTTGTCTCCTTTAGCCACTCACAGCTGAAAACTGTGTAACTAAGAGAGAAGGCATCAGATGGATTCCCCTCAGCATTTCCCCAGGGCAGCTTGGCTGTTGTTTTGTTGTTCGAGGGTTGGGGTTTTTTTGTCTGATTTTCTTCCTTCAGCACTTACCAACCCCATTAGGCAACTCCTTTTGTCCTTGTTACAGCCAGTTTACAAGAAGAGCTCTTACCCCCTTCTTCTCCCACTGCAAAAAGAGCTTCCCAGCGAGGAAACAGCAGCTTGACTGACACATCCCTGGCACTGCCAGCATCAAGAATGAAACAATAAGCAGAACTATGGGGGGAGATTTCCACAAGTGTAAGGAAATTCCTTCTGCCTCGGTGCGTGCTGGGGAGCAGCCAACTCGCACTGGTTTTCCAGGGAAATAAACTCAGAAATGAGGGAACCTTGCTTTCACCTCTTGAAAAGACACAGCAGGCTCTTGTAGGCTTTGCAGTCGGCGCCAGGATGTGATGTACAGCTTGGGAGAAGCTGCACACTCTGAAATATAGAGAGGTGCAACCTCCTGCAAGCCACAACAGCCCAGTATATCCCAGTACTGGGGGAGTCAGTCCTATGCCATCGACTCCCTGTAGGAAAGCACAACACACAGAATCTCATGTCCCTGGCTAACCTTGCCCGGGTTTGGCCAAAAAAGGGGTGGAAAGGAAAGTAAGTACTCTCAGACAGCAAGAGCCAGTTCTTTTGGACCCATAAGGACACATCCAGTCAGCACGAGCACCAAAGACAAAAAGTGTTTCCTTCTCTGGGATTATGAGCCTTACAGGGCAAGCTTGGAGACTGAATCAGCTTTAGGACTGAATCCTTTATGAGCCATTTAGCAGGGAAGTTTAAGACTGTTGCCCAGAAATGCCAGATAGGTTTTATATATACTCTCACATTCACAAGTTTGGCTACAAATACCTGCAAGCTGATTAACACTGGCCAGGTTTCTCCTGGAAGAAACACTGAAGTGTGGGCTGTTCAGTTTGGCATGATTCCCTGCTTTCCACATTCAGTTTGCCTCCAGGTGTGATTGGTACAGTAAAAATCAACCCTTTGGCTAGTCCCAGTCACTCCAGGAAGAATCCTCCATTTGATTAAGGGTGGATGCCTGACATTTTTTTCCCCTGGATACACTGCCTGCCTTGAGGATTGTTTACTGCACCACTCTGACTTCTAAACCATTTATATTCTCTGCCAAGTTATCACCCTACTAGAGCACCAGAAGGATATGAAAAAAATGCCAATAAAAAGATATGAGTGTCTTAAAGCCCTTAAAGAACAGTTTCATTGTGCTACCAACCACAGATCAAGGACATTTAACACGCAAATTTAATATCCCTGTATGTTAATGTTTAATATCCTTTGGTTAATGACGTACCTTCACTTACTCCACGGAACAGCCTCCCACCTCTGCCCTGAAAGAGGAGATGGTGCAATGCTCACCTCCTGCGTGCCATGGGTTTGTGCCTAGAGAGGTAACTCAGCAGAAGTTGAACACAAGTGAAGGACAGTGCTCTGCAGAGGCAGATCTCTATTGGCATATTAATAACATGCAGTAAGAACACAAACATGTTAATTTGGAATGTGACATTGAAATAGTGTGTTAAATTCAGTTCTGAAGGATTCCTAGTTTGGGTTTCCTTGGCTCATCTCACCTGGACCCTTTAAGAGAGGAGATCACACAATCACTGAACGGTTTGGGTTGGAAGGGACCCTAAAAACCATCTCCTTCCAACTCCCTGCCATGGGCAGGGACACCTTCCACTAACCCAGGTTGCTCTAAGCCCCGTCCAACCTGGCCTTGGACAATTCCAGGGATCCAGGGGCAGCCACAGCTTCTCTGCCCAACCTGTGCCAGGGAAGGATTCCTTCCCAATATCCCACCTATCCCTGCCCTCTGGCAGTGGGAAGCCATTCCCCCTTGTCCTGGCACTCCAGGCCCTTGGAAATAGTCTCTCTCCATCTCTGTTATCAGCTCCCTTCAGGCACTGAAACGCCACAATTAGGTCATCCCCCAGCCTTCTTTTCTCCAGGCTGAACAACCCCAATTCTCTCAGCCTTTCCTCACAGGACAGCTGCTCCAGCCCCCCAACCACAGGAAAGTGGGACTGACCCCTTTCGTACAGCACAAGGAGCGTTCTGTGTATGGTTTCAGAAAGGCAAGTGTTTATCACCTGTGGGACTTGCTGCCAAGGCTGGGTTTGGGGAGTGTACTAACCACTCATCATCAGTCATGTCTGGGAAGAGAAGGAGGAGGCACAGAGATCAAAAGGGTCTTATTTAATTGACCATTGATGAAGGGAATTACTGTAGCAGCATCTCCTAATAGCTCAGGGCTATTCATTCCAGCATCTCCTGCATGGCATTGCCGTGCTACCAAACTGGATGTAATTACACTCAAATGAAAGCACAACAGAGGCACTCACAGCCAAACAAAGTCTTGGGAAAGCCAATAACTGAAGGGGATCATTTCACCTGACAAAGCTCAGTCACATCCATCACCCCTTCGGGCAGAGCGTGGTGGGATGAGCAGCTGGACCTCTCAGGAGGGGCTGCTGCTCCCCTTGAGGTGCCACCACAGCCCGCCCATGGTCAGCACCAGCCCACAGTGTCCCTTCCTGGACCTCCCCACTCTGTCTTGGCAAAACCAGTCAAAACTTTGGGTTTGTGGACACACACCCCGCGCACAAACCCACCCTTAGTTTATATCATGATGATTAAGTCAAGGCACCCAAGTTAAATCACTAGAGTCTTAAAGCAAAACAGACCAAAGACTGTCCTACACCTTTTCAACGGGTAGCAGGTTATCCACTGCCAGGATGTGTGATAAACCAGGACTACCCAAACATTTCATTCCCTCTTCTTGTTTAAAAATACTGTTCTCTACAAATCCTTTATCTCCCAGACCACAAGGTTTGTTTTAGTGACATCTTCACTGAAAGTTTACAAATACTTTCAGATCAAGTGTTTTTATTTTGCTTTAAAAACACAAAACAGGTAACTCATTTATGTTTACACTTCCAACCACCTAAAACGTTTTTCCCCTCATAGAAACTGTTGCAGCTTCATCCAAAGAATAAAACACAAGGAGGATCCAACACAAAACAAATCCATTTCAACAACCAGTCCCAAAAAGCCCACCTGAGCTGCTTGCCCAATTCTCATCTGCAAACCACACATCAGAGACACTCGTGCTACAAAGGGTTTGCAGTTCACACATGAATACTGAGACTTCATTCATGTTATGAGATTTAGTGGTTTTACTTCCAAGGCTTCTCAAAAAATTACTAGAAGAAAGCTACCATTTTTCTGGTCTTTCAGGCCATTTAAGTCTGAACATCCCAGGGAAAAGTGATTATCCCGGGAGGGAGGGATTTGAAATGGAAAGTAACAGGAGATCTTTGGTTAGTTCGCTTCCTTAAACCTTTTCCAAATCAATTAAACTGGGTTTAATAAACTGTGATAGGTGTTCAGTGTCCTAGAAGAAGGCAATTTACAATTTGGCTCTGAATTACACAAGCTGTCAGAGACACCTTTACAGTTTGTATTTTCATTGACAGTCTCAGTTAGTTAATGAAAATTGAACCATTCCTCTCTGGAAAATTAAATACACACACAAAACAGAGCACAAAGGCCTCTGTGGAGGAGCCATGAAGGGACAGGCATCAAGGTAAGAACATCAAAACATATTTCAAAACATATGCTTTCTATCCAAGTGAGGAGGCTGGCTTAGCCCATGCAGAGTCACATACCCTCCCCATGCTGTCTTTCTAAGAACCTTTTTAGTGCTTTCTCACTGCAGCAAATAGCCCTGGGAAGCAGGACTTCTCCTTTCATCCAGTGCTAATTAATACTTAAAGTTCTTTCAACTGTGAATCCCAGGTTTATTCTTCTCTATGGGGAGAGCCTTAAAGAGGCCAGAGAGAATAACGGAATCACAGAACGGTTTGGGTTGGAAGGGACCTTAAAGATCATCCTGTTCTACCCCCTGCCATGGGCAGGGACACCTTCCACTATCCCAGGTTGCTCCAAGCCCCATCCAGCCTGGCCTTGGACACTTCCAGGGATCCAGGGGCAGCCACAGCTTCTCTGCCCAACCTGTGCCAGGGCTTGCCCACCCTCCCAGGGAAGGATTTCTTCCCATTACCCCACCTAACCCTGCCCTCTGCCAGTTTAAAACCATTTCCCCTTGTCCTGTCGCTATCTGCCCATACAAAAAGTCCCTCTCCCTCCTTTTATTATTTTGAGTGAACAAATGATAGAGCACAAGCGTCCCCAGCTGCCACAGGGGTAGGGCTCTGCCTTGTTTTCAAAACCTGTGGAATCTGCTGGGTTCACAGCTCTGCAGTCTGGTACACGCACCGGGGCACAGCTTGCAATCATCCCCAAAACACATCAATACACTTCGAAGGTCCAGATGTAAAGGAAGAGTGAGCCAGGGCTGGGCCTCCACTGCAATCAGCTTCTTTCACCCCTGCCTGTTCCTGCTACTGTGCTGATGGGTGAACTGGATCAAAACAACTTGTCAGTGAACCACAATTAGCTGCCACAGCTGCTAGTCATGATTATTTCTGACAGTATCTGCTAAAAGCTTGCACGTCCACAAATATCCTCATGAGACATCCAAAGCAGATTCCTCTGCTCACAGGGTTTTATTTTGGTGTTGGTTTGTTCTTTTTTAGCATAGACAAGGCTTATTACTAAAACAAGACAGCAAGCAGCAAGGCACTCCCAGGGAAGAATTCGGGTACGAGGCCCTGGCACTTCCAACAAAATAACTTCTACTTTCAGGGACCAAGTGCCCTGATGGCACTGTCGAACCGACTCGGCTTGTGCTTTCCCAGCACAGCACTGCAAACACATCAGCCCTGGAGAGAGCATTAGGAGAAGTACTGAAATAGCTGGCTGTGAGCAGCCTGAGTGGCTGTCCAGCCAAATACCAGGAGAATCCATAAAGAGCTCTAGATGCAAACAAAAAAAAAAAACCCTCAGTGGGAAAAGCAGAGCACTGCTTCAGACACGCAAACCAGGAATACTTATATCACGCTGACATTGATTTCTGAGGGGAAAACAGCCACAGTGGAAATAAAGAACATGCACAAAGCGTGGCTGGAGAAGCAGTAGCAAGATGGGCACAGAGCAGGAAAACGGGGGGAACACAAATCTGCTGTACAATGCTGCATGGCAGAGCAGGACTCTGCACCAGCTGCAAAGAGTATTTGGCCAGGCAGAGAAGAACCAGCAAACCCAGAGCACATCCCACATGGATTGTCTACAGACCAGCGCAGTGCAGTGGTGTCTGGAACAACCTTGTGAGGAGAGCAAACAAACCCCCAACTTGTAACTTGTTTCAAAGCTAATTTCAAAGGACAGAAGTCTCATCTCTATCTACTCTGTGCTCCCATAACTCAAGAACATCACTACTGTCCTGGGTGGGGGGGAAATCAGCGCAAGTTATAGCTGCAAGAGCTTGAACACAGCCTGTGAATCACACATGGGTAGAGGGTGACCCACACACACTTTTCCTCTAGGCATACGTTTCTTGGGAAACCAAGCAAGTTCCATTCTGATGTACCTACAGGCAAGAGCAACAGAATTAATTTAAGCTCACAAGAGGCTTTTGTGGCAATGAGAGGTTCTCAGCATGCAAATGTTAAGAAGGAATTTGTGAAGTTATGCTGTATTTGGAAAAAAAAAGGGGGGGGAACCTCAGCTTGTTCCAGCCTTTCTGAACCAGACCATGACCGATTATAAGTCGATACAAGCCCCTGCTTACACCAAGGGGTTGCTGCCACCACCTACTTCACAAAACACACTACTTCAGCTTTTTAATTATGCCCCATAACAAAGACAGACAGCCTAGAACAGTCTGTTAGTGGGCATTGGCTTGGAACATTTGCGAGACCCGTTCTATTTCTCACAAGAGGTGCAATTTGCTATTAAGAAATATAGCATATGTAACAATACAGAAGCAAGTTTGCCAGACCAAGAGTACACAGCAATAGCTCTGCTCAGAACGACTGCTGTCCTCCTCTCCTTTTGTAGATACGGAAGAGGGGTTTCAATCTAGAGCATTAAGTGTAATTAATTCGACACCACAACGCTCTGGATTACCAAAGACTTGCCAAAACCTTCACCATTCAAAACCACTGAACAAAAGCCAGAAGCATCATCTCCAAGACCACTGAACAACCACCACCCTTTCTGGGTTTTGGGGATTGCTGAGAAACCCATTGCCAAGTCTGTGTGAAAGTGTGTGGCAATTGAGGGGACGACATCTGCAAGAGGGAGTTCTCACAGCCATTTATTATTGTTAATATCAAGCTCCTTTTTTTGAATTCTGCACCCTCCAGATGGAAAAGTCCTGCCTAGGGAAGATTAAATACCTGGTTTTACCAAAAAAGCAAGCTCTCTAGGAAAGCATCCTATACAAATCCCTTCTATAGTTCTGTAGAGGCCCACCTGGTGCCCTCCTGGGTACCAGGAGGGTTGGAGAGGGGCTGCACAACTCCCTGCAACAGCTCTGACATTCTGGTTCAGGTGGCAGCTGGGTATGAAAAACAAGGACTCGAGGACCTTGTATAAAGGGAATTTACAAAGATAAAGGGCAATAATGCCTTCACAGCCCCAAACAGACTTCAAGAAGCTTTCCCACACTATTTTCAGACCAGCAAGAGGCTTAAAAATGCTCATTCTGATCTGGCTGGAGGTAACTCGCACAAGTGTCACGCTCACCTTAAGGAGGTGACACGGACTTCCCTGCATGCCCCAAACCTTCCTAGGACTGCATTTAAATGCCAACTCTTTCCCTGCTTCCCCCCTGGCCCCATAAGCCAGGATTTCTTTAATTCCCAGTGTAATTAGGAGATAATTTCAGCCCTGTCGCTGAGCTTGATTGCACTGGTGCTTAAGCAGGCTATTAAGCAAATCGTTAGGTGACATGTGCTGCCTTTTCCATCTGACAGAGAATTGCTCAGTTTTAGTGGGGAGCACTCCAGATCAACAACCACCACTGATCCTCACATTGCTCGGGATATGGCTACAGCTGTTAAAGTAACACATGTGTTCATTAAAAACAGGGACAGGCCAAGCAGCCACTACCTGCAGTCCAACCCACTGGGTGTCCCACATCTTCTGAAGGACAACACCACAGCTGGATAATGGACACACCATGAGGAACTTCAGCAGCCAAGCAGACAACCACTGACTTTCTGTCCTTGGGCACTGCCTGTGAAAATACCCTTCCTGCTCCATTTTCACAGCTCTGGGGTCTGAGGCTGGCCTATGGCACGTGCAAGAACTGCAGCCCATCAGCTCCAACTCTGGAATGCTGCTTTACGTGTTTGTTGTTCCACAAGGGAATACAGAATATTCAGTCACTTGCTGCTGCTTCAAAAAGGCTCCTGTGCCTCACTCACATCTATTTGGAGGAGATTAATTCAAATGAACACCAAGTTAGACAGAAGAGTGTCTAGCGAGGAGCTTATTTCAAGAACCATATGACAGCTGGTTAAGCTTATGAAGGGAACGTTTTCCCATCTATTCCACCTGGTGATTCCTTCAAGGATCCCAAATTGAGTAGTTAAGCAAACAGTAAGAAATCACTTAACAAGTCAGTGTGCCTAAATTGATTGTTAGAGCATCAATGACTCATAAACAGCCCAGTTCCAACAGCTGTTTTCTCCTTCTAGGAAATCCTCCTGCCCAACACACCAATGTGCACAGAGGAACCATTTGGCAAGTCTGGGACACCAAAACCTTCTGCAGCAGCAGCAGCCACAGCTGCTGGCTTTGCCCACTACCTGCTCAGTAGCTGTTTCAGCAACACTTTCCCCCCACCCCCTGTCTCTGACCCACCAAGTGCTTGGGTTTGGACTGTGTAAAGAGCTGGAAACACCAGTTCACTCAAAGAGACGAGTGCTGAGGTGTTCTCTGTTGTTGGCTCTTCCCAGAAGGTCCATTCCACAGCAGCCACTTGGGTGGCTGGCACCTTTGCTTCCCCTCTCCCATGTGCTACAGCACCTGGGAACAAACCTGAGACAGACACCAAGCAAAATATTCCATATTCCTTGAAAGCAATCTCACATTGCTAAACCATCAATACAATGAAATCTCCTCATTATGAAAAACCCTTTGGGAGTCAGTCCTGGGGATCCATTTTTCCTGCTTTTTGCCACAGTAGCCAAGTTTCCAGCACCAGTCCATGGAGCAACAGCTAACCTGGCACAACAGGGGAAAAAATTACAATTCCAGGCGGGCTTTTAAAGGTCTCCTTTACTGACCTGACCCTAAAATACAGCACAGACTGCCAGTGCTTTGCTGTTCATTGCATCACCTATTTTGCCTTAATGTTGCAGCCAAGTACAGGCACCAGCACCTCAGGAGCACAGAGTGAGAGCGTGTCCGTGAAGTCACTGTGGTCACCTTGGAAGGGGCCACTACAGCCAGGGAACAAGTTGTATTAACAGCAGAAAGCACAGGGAGTCAGCTAAAACATCACATATGATTTGTGGAGTTATGTTCTGCAAGGACATGGTAGCGTTTCCAGCTCTACTATTAGGCAAAGCCATGAATATTCATGCTACTGAAACAGGAGCAACTCTGTAGAGCAGTCCTGAAACAGCAGAGGGATTTTTAAACTATTTTGTAGTTATGAGAGAAAAATTAGGGGCTTCAAGTAGCCCCAAAATTTTATAAATATTATTACAACAAAGCAAAAAGAAAAAAAAAAAAAAAAAACAAAAACCAAACCCCAGAGATGAGCAAGAGGACTGTTTCCCTCTATTATTTTGAACCAGTGAATTTGTACTCCTGAGTTTTTTCCCCTTAAGGAGAACACCATGCAATTTACTGTGGGATACAAATCCCACATATACAGGACAAGGGAGATTTTATTCCACCAGTCCATATGTATTTCTGACTATGGTTTTCCAACACTTACTCCTTTTTTTTTTCCTTTTTAAACAAACAACAAGGGCTCCAGCAGGAATTAAACTTCCACAGTCCCTGTGGCACACAGGGTGTCTAAAGCTGGAGTCATACTGCCAGCAGGGACAGTGGTGACCAACATCAAGTGTGAGTAACCAACCTGTCACATCAGCAACCTTTCTGTCCAAAATAAGAGAGTGACAAACACCACCAAGGCACCCCACGTGTGTCAGGCACAGGCAGCACAGTGGGAGAGGGTCAGCTTCTACTGAGTCCTTAAATAATCACACAAAGGCGGTGGGCGAGCACAGCTTGGACCTGACTAACAGAGCACAGTCACCTGGATTTATTCAGAGTATTTTATCAGAGCAATACTAAATTCCAATGGATGCATGACTGGGCTATGATGTGTATCAGGCAACCTCTTGGGTTACATGAGCAGCTGTCTCCTCAGCTGTCACCAGCCATCTGGCAAATGCTGGTGGGCAACAGGGGCTGCCCTTGCCCTGTTTACCAGTTCCTCCCACCACTCCTTACGTCAGCATCTTCAAAATGCATGGCACCATGTATTAACATGAGCACAACATGCATTCCCCCCCTCCACACACAGAGGGGAAAATAAAGAAGGTAAAACTTCCTCTTTCAAACTTCAGGACTGGTGCAGAGTTACAGTGTTAGTGCTGAAAAGTTTTGTCAAAGACTACCATGTTTTGGCTTAAAATTTGAGTGGAACGTGCCTCTGCTGGTCACCAGTTTGAAGAATAACACATGGAAGAGCTCCAATCTCATGGCACAGGGAAAACAAACTGCATCCCTGGGAGAGAAAGAAGATACAGTGCAGTTCTCCAAGGGCAAACTCGACCACAACACCGTCTGCCAGCTGTAGGAAGCGTGAGAGACAAGGATCAAAAGCAAACTCCAAGTGGAATCAGATGTCAGGTACAGATTGAAAGCTGTGTCTGTATGGCCCTGAAAACACTCACATGTGCAGCAACTGAACCCAGAGCCCATCCTTTGGGAACAGGACATGGACCACAAACAAGCTGCTCTGGAATTTCTCTTTCTCTGGCACGTTTGGCACGTGTTCAGCGAGGGAAAACCTCATCTTCCAGCAGGTTTCTCTCCTGACAGCCTTGCCAGTCATTTCATTCATGTCAAGCTCTTCCTCTCCTCACATCCCAGCCATACCTTATTCTAACCTTTGACAACTGCAAGTCAAATTGACCAGAGGAAGGAAACCGGTGCCTGCTTCCACAGCCCTGAGTTTCCAGTCACCTGGGCTGTACTGGGTTGTTACCAGTCCAGTACATCCCACTGGGACTGGCCAAACTCCAGCCCTGGAAAATGCAATGCTCCTGACAGGCTTTCCTGACACCCACCCTTCTCCAGGTGTCCTTGCCCCCTGCTTTGAGCCATTTATTGCTCCTTATTCCAAACCCATGGAAACTTCCACAGCCACTTCCTTAGAGCAGCAAGGCCAGGGAAAACATTTGACTGAACTGTGCAGCCTCCATTATCTTCTTGGCTCATGGACAAAGTTATCACTGGCTCATACAAAGATATCCAAAGATATTTAATGCAGTTGGAGTATTTCTGGCACAGAAACAAGAAAAAAAAAAGAAATAAAGTGTTCTGATGCTTGGCTAAATTTGCTACAATAGTTGCGAAAGTACTTTCTAAGCAAGTTTATCCATGAGATCAGTGCTTTGTGGTGTACAGCAACAGTTCCATTAATCACAAAACAATTCCCAAGCACTTGCCAAAAATGGAGAAATAACAGGGCACACAGTGCAGAAGAGCTCCCTGACATGGCCATGTGAACGCACACGCACTCCTCATCCTCCTCAAGAGTGATCCCTGAATTGAAAACACTTATTTTTCTATTTAAAGGAACTAATGGGAGCAAAGTCACTGTGTGGCTCCTCAAGTGGTGGCTGCCTTACCCTGCACAGCACTCAAACTGCTCACTCAGCTTCTCACGTGGGAAGATTTCTTGTAGGGAAGCACCAATTCAGGTGCAAAGCAAGTGATTTATGCATGTACCTTGCAGAGAGAGAGTGTTCTTCCTCCAGTCAATACACTTTATTCTTCCTTAGGAGGGATTTGACACTGACATCAAGCACAAATGGATTGCCCAGCCCCAAGGGAGAAGTACACAGGTCAAACCACGCTACCCAGCTCCAAACTACCAATTTTATCTCTGTCTTGCTCCCTGTAAAATAAACTTCCCTTTTACACCAGGGGTGAGCTCCCAGCATGACAAGCTCTTGCTTTATTCCCCCAAACTCCTCATGCCCCTCAGCCACCCTTCTCCCCACTGCCAGGACACTGTCACATCAGCCAAACCCTCCAACACCTCACTTCTGCCAAAAAGCAGAGCATGTAACTTCTGCTATTAAACAGCCCTACAGTATCAAAGTGGAGATGAGTCATCAGGGGAAGATGAAAAGCAGCTGGTTTTCTAATATTGCCAGTAAAGAAAAAAAATGGTTTGTGGAAGAGACGAGTTACAATCTTCACATATAAGTTCCTCTTGGTGAGCTCTCCCCTCAAATGGGCCCTGTCATTTTGATGCAGCAGTGGAGGCAAGATCAATGAGATCCTAAACTTTGTGTCTTCCAGAAGTTATCTTCCAAATCTGCCTGGGAATTGTTTAAGTATTACACAGGCTGAGAAATGAATAAATCAAGCCTAACTACTGAAAATAGAGGTAATTCATCTGGCAAGCTGAGAACAGAGACAACAGGCTCTGAATAATGCAAGAGGGGTAAGATCCAAAATATACCATTCAGTCTTACAGCTGATTAAATTGGAGAGCAAAAAACTGTCCAGCACAACTACTGAATAAATATTTGAGAGCAATTTTTCCTCTTAAACATTTGGAATCCCCCTGCTCACCCTGCACTCCTCCCAAGGACATCAGGGGAAGGTTTCTGGCAGAACATTTGCCCTTTCCAAGGCAGAAGGGTAAGGGAAGAGCTTTCATGGGATATACTGGCAGGCTGCTGGTCATTCTTCTTCCCAAGGATTTCAGGAAGAGCCAAAGCAATTTTTAGGTGAGCCATCAGACATTTGCTGAGGGGAAAGCCCAAGGTCAATAATTCTGCTTGGAGAGATCTCAGGTGCTGCTTCAGGTAAGCACCATCCTCCTCCCCCTGCCTTGTTTTAGCTACTGCATGAAACCAGAGCTCAGAAAACACACATCACAGACCACTGAACCTGCATTTTCCCACCTCATTTCACCTTCCCCCTGCACCATCCAGCCATCACTGGGAGCACAACACAAGTTGCCACCTGATAACGCCCAGGTAAATCCCTTCCACTGGTTATGATCCCCGTTATTTCCATGCAGGTTGTTTCAGACAGGGATCTGGCACACAGTTCTCTAAGCAACTTGAAATCCAAGGCTTTGGGGATTTCTCCTGTGGATAATGTCACACTGATCCTCAGCCTGCATTTGGCAAAGGGAGGGAAAGAAAAACCTTCACTAAAGCTCATCTTGGCTCCAACAAAAAAAAAACAAAAAAGGGTTTCTCACATTATGAGTTCTTCACCCCATCCTTCCCCCTTCCCAGCACTTTGGAGCAGAAAGGACGTATCTGGAAAAAGAAAATATTCCAACCCACACGAACTCAGGTACCTTCAGAGGCATGGCCACAATAAAAAGGAAAATGTGTTTAAGTGTAAAGAGCACAGAAGGGAAAAGGAATAAAGCTTCAGTGTAGGAGTCTGGGAGCACCAACTGATGCCTGGGTCAGGCTGGAGTTCTTAAAGATTAAACACTCAAGAAGCAGAAATATAAGTTCTATCCACTTTTAACTAGGGAAAAAGTAAATGTTCCTGAATTTAATCAAGCCTGGCAAAACCCTCCTTTTCCTATTCTTTGTGGCTGGGTTTCGTGATACTGCAAAAATGAGTTTGGGGATGTATGGCTTCAAATCCAGGCAATTTCAACAATCTCCAGCTTCAGTAAGTTAAGCCAGCGGGCAGGAAAACTCATTAAGAGCGCTCAGCTCTGAACACATTCACCATTTCCACTTGATTTTCCTGAAATGCCACTCACACTCAGGGAGGAGGTTTCAGGTACATCCAACCCAGCTGCACATTCATAACTCCCAGTTTGCCCCTGAAAACACACAGCATGTCAACAACCACGAAGCTCAGGTAGTTTGGGATTTCTTTAAACCAAAGAGAATTACTAAAGAAGATGGTTTTATGACTCGTTCTAATTGAAGCTGAAATATAAATCTCCAAGTCAAATGCAGCTGCCTTGAGGGTGCTTGATGGATCAATACCCTAAACACACATTATTCATAGCATTTGGGTTAAGAACTGTAAAGCTGCTGCTAACTCTACTAACAAATAGACATCAAAATTCAGCATTTGCAGCCAGATACTTCAGAACCTTCCAGAAGAAATCTGGAATGATGATCCTTGTAGGTCTCTCTCGACTCAGAATGTCGTGTGAAATACTGGAGGTCTCACATGTGACTTCCATGAAAATGGAAAAGGAGCACAAATGAACCTAAGGGAACCTATTTCCTTTCATATGCCTGGATATCTAAAAATCCAGTCCAATATGCCCCTGATTTTTACAGGGAGTTTAGCCGATTTCTTTTTAAGCTCTGTTTTCAGACACCAGCAAAAAAAACAAATAAAAAAAAGGCAAAGGAAAAAAAAAATCACTTGACAAACAATGGAATATCTGCACTTTCTGCTGCAGGTGCAAAAAATGTATTTAATATGGCATATTTAATTCTGACTTTCACAGACTGGAAAGTGATCTCGATGGTGAGATACAACCCCTTCTCCCAGCCTGTCTTTTAAAAGCAGCTGCCCTTTAAAACATTAACATTCCAACATTTACAAGAATATAGTAATTAAAATAGACTTAAAATAGGCTAGAAATGGGCCTGACAAAGATAACATGCACAACAGGCAGATCTTTAGGCATCCCTATCACAGAATATTCCAAGCCCAAGACCTGACTTCTCATTTACTGTCAGCGACCTCTGATTTTGACAGTCAGTATTTTCCATTTGGCTCTGCCTGCCTTGTGATTAAACAAATTAATTCAAAATAGAGCTGTAACTCCCCAAGACTAAAGTCAAAATGCTTCACTCACTCTCACAAGTGAGACAAAAGAGTCATCGCCCCCCCCCCTCAATTTTAAGGAACAAACTGAGCTATTTCAGTTATCCCATCTATCCCACACTTCAGACAGTCCCTTGAAACCCATTCTGTCTGCAAAAACCATGCACAAAGTGCCAGTGACTGTGCTAACTTTTAACAAGCCAGGCCCAAGTTTGGTTTCTTACATGAATAATCTAATAATGATTCTAGACACTGAATCTTTCTTATTTTTTCATCTCGGCGACACAGAAATATCCCAATTTCACCCGAAGGGACGCGTGGTTAGATCCCATCTATGAACAAGCTGAGATTCCTTGAGGTTTTGTTTTGCTTTTTACAAACCCAGGAGCCTTGTATCCTGGAAAACTGTTCCAACTGCAACAGTGCAGGACAACCACAAGCACAAACTGCCTCTCGAAGCACTGCAATGATGAACTTCTTGAACCAAGCCAAGACATTGGCAAGTCTTTAATAAGTGAACACTGTCTGCAAAAGAGAACACTGTAAATCAAGGCAACTCCTGCATCACTTGGAGACACCACAAGGCTCTGCTCAGGAGGGCTCTGCTATCCCCTTGTTTATTCAAGCTCACCCATTTATTCCTGCGGTGATCAGCCAGATAAGAGAATCAGTCCAACTTGCTGCCCAGCCACGTGGCTGCTGGTTTTGCTGCTTGTGGCACTTGCAGCTGGAAGATGAGAAATACCCCATCAATCCTCTCATATCTGGGGCTGGCAACACCTTCCTAAACAGAAATTAAGGTGAGCATTGGTAGGAACTTCTAATTAAGGCCCCCGCCACTTGCTGGCAGATTTTTGTCTGCATTCATCCTTGTTCCCCAGTGAAAAACCACACGAGCACAACCACAAGTGGTGGTTGAAGCTTTTAACCTTCAACTGAATAAAACTAAGAAACATTAAGCCCTCAAATACAGCTTCAAGGGTTTAGAAGTATTCTCTTCCCCATGAAGGGAATGCTCCTCAAATGAGTTTTCTAACTTTACTTCCATAAAACCATAGTGGCAACTTTTAATTCCCATGTGTGTCAGACCTTTGTTTTCAGTTTGCATAGGCAAGTCCAACATTCAATTCAATAAGAGCCCCACTATTAATCTGAGGAGAGGTTAAACTCACCCTGGAGACCAGGTAATACATCAGCACTCTAAGACNGAAACCTGCACACATTTTCATTTTCTCCGAGTGCCTAATTTAAACCTTCCCTTAGGCAGGAGCAGGTTTCTCAACGGTGCAATCATCTAATCAAAATGAAGTCCATATTAAGTGGTGCAGAAGCAGAGAGGCAGCACCTTAAGCTTGCTCTTCCCAAAATTAACACCACCAACACCACTGCTCTGCTTCCCCAGTGCAAGTCCCCACCACTCAGTGGGCAGGAAATGCAAAGCACCTGCCTTTCAGAGGAACCCAAGCACTGTCACCCAGAATAGCTACGGAATTTCTGCAGAGGAGAGCTTGTGCTGTCCCACTTCTGCTGCCTTCCAGGGCTCCTTCTGCCCTCAGCTAATGTTGTGGTCAATGTGCTTTACAAAAGGCTGAAGGACTTCATCACCAGATGCTGGGAATCAGCTCTTCAGGAAAAGAGTCAAGGAGGATTTGAAAGGCTCAGACCATTTGTGCCACCATGACACCCATCAGGCTGCACAGGTAGTCAACCTGCATGTGTCTGCAGCTGTCCTTCACACCACCCTCTGCAAGATCCAAAGCTCTCCTGCTTTCAGAGCAAGCATTCACCTCCCAATGTTTCCCAATGAACCCTTCATCGCTGTTCAACACAACGAGTAGAACAGGTGTCCCCAGGTAACCAGCTAGCTGGGGCTTTGGAAAGCCAGATTTCCAGAGGAATGGTGTTTAAAGGTCTCAAGGGCTTATTGTGCTTAAAATAAACGAAGAACCCTTGCAGGGAACCTTCATGGGGCTCATCTGCAGAGTGGGCCAAGGACGTGTTTCTTCTGCCTCATTTGCTGTTCAGGCTCACACACTGAGAACCACCATTAAAGCCAAGCAGAGTAAGAAATTTCAACCAACTTCAATCTGAAACACCAGTCAAACAATGCCAAAGCTCTGGCTTGCAGCCTTTCCTCCAGCACAGGCTCCCCCAAACATGCCAAATAGGGGGACCCTCAGGGGCAGAGTCACCGAGACCTGGGCTGGTATTCAGAACACCCCAAAATTCCCATGCACGCCATGAACTGAAATCTCAATATATTCTATATACTGATTCTCACACCAGTGCTGACACTTGCAGGGTAATTGCTCACTGCAGATGCTGTAAATTCACATCTGCACAGGTCATCCTGCAATCTGTTTGACACTCAGACTTGTGTTTCAGGGAGCCTAAAAACCACAATCAGATTTTTGCCTGCAGAGAACAGGACTGAGACAGCCCAGCTTAGCAAGGGGCTACAGGGAAACAATCTCTACCACACAACACCAGCAAAGCGGAGAGAGCACAGCATTAACATGCAGATAGGCAATAATCTAATTAACAGTGACCTTTTTTTTCTCTTGTACTGCCAACGGATCAAAGCATTCGAGTCTCTCGGAAAAGCGAGATGATGCCAAAAATGGCTGTTTTGGGAAATCCCTGCAAGCCACTCCGCCCAGGCAGGTTCATCTGGAACCGAAGAACCCTCCACGGGGGCAACGAGCACAAACCAAGGGATTTCCAGCAAATCCTCCTGCCTAAACACTCCCTGCTCCAAAAGCTCTGAAAGGAGAGCACAATCCCCCCTCTTCACGTGTTATTTTAAGAGGGAAATTGCTTTAGAGACAAAGGGAACACGGCACGGCGATTTAAGGCGCCGACATCCTTGCTGCAGGAGCCTCAAGGTTATTTGTAACAGAGAAGGAGCCGGGAGATCCCCTCGCTGGATGGATGGATGGAGATGATGCGGCTCTCCCCGAGTGGCAAGAGCGATGCGCTCCAAGGAATCCCGGCTCCCCTGGCAACGCCGTGCCTTTTGCCGAGCTCTTTTCCCACCAGGAGTAACAAAGGGAGGCTTTAAATTGCATCTCCATCCCCTGCCGTCCATGTCCGGGCTGGGAATTCCCTCTGCTGCGGGGATACGGAGCATCACCGGGAGGGCAGGCGGCTCCGCAGGCTCCTTCACTGGGGGTTCCCTGCGGTGCTTTGAGATT
The DNA here is from genome assembly GCA_013396755.1 of Sclerurus mexicanus. Taxonomy (NCBI): domain Eukaryota; kingdom Metazoa; phylum Chordata; class Aves; order Passeriformes; family Furnariidae; genus Sclerurus; species Sclerurus mexicanus. Next base: position 325,806 of record VWZF01004879.1, on the reverse strand, counting down.
CGAGCCCCGTGATATCCCTTTGCACCGCATTTTACACCGCGAGGAGGGCAGCAATGGGCAAGAAAACACCCGAATTTCTCCGTCGGGCTCGCGCTTCTTGGCAGACCAGCGGATGCATCGCCAGCTCCCCCAGCTCAGCGATTCTCGGCTCGCCAAGCCGTTCCCAGAAGTAACCGCATCGCTCCGAGAGCAAAAAGCAAGGGAAACCCACGGAATAGCAGGAAACGAGGGGAGAGAAGGGAGTGTTGGCAAAGCGGTCGGGGAGCTGAGGCTGCAACAATGCAGAAACTCTTCACACTCACAAGGAGCTGCTCTATTTATACAGCAGAGATGGACCTTGCAAAATTAGCCCGCAATTATTGACCCTTGGCGGCAAACAGAGAATTTCTCCCTGTGAAGGACGTGCATTTGCTTCCCCAAGTGCCTAAGCCAGGCTGCATTAACAGCAAGTTAATCGTGCAGAGCCCACTCTGCTATTGCTGCAGAATCAAAGCCTTGCCATGTGCTGAGAGCTCCTTCTTGTCAGTCTGGAACCCCTGTCAATGGAACATCCTATGCACACGGAATGCAAAGCAGAGGAACTATAATTACAGAGCCTACAGCAAAGAACCAATATGGACTTTTCTTTGCCCCCCCATTTCAACAGATGTCTTTAAAAACACTAAAATAATCAAACTTCGCAAATCGGAGTGTTTTAAACTACATTCAGAAACTGGGATTGGTGGGCAGAGTACTTGAATTCTCAGACACCAACAGGGATTTTAAATAAAAAAAATAAACCCACACGCCACAACCTTATCTCCAGGAACTTTCCCCTCTAAAACTCATTTTTCCAACAGGAGGACCAAACAAGTATTACTATCCCTACAGATGCTGTTTCATCAGGCACAAAGGAGAGCCTGACACTTCCACTGGAATCCCCTGGCCAGTGATTTGGGGGATTTATCCTGGACAGCATACTCAGCTCCAGGCACAACACAAGGCCATGGGATTGCTGCTTCCTGTATAGCAACACACTGGACTCTGCCGGTAATTAGCTCTATATTAATATTTTTAATTATATTTAGTTGAGCCAGGCACCTGTTTCAACCAAACCAACACAACAAGTAAGGGCTTATGTTTAGGGAATAACAGGATTTCCAGCAAATGTCAGCTGGGAAGTCAGCATTTCCCACCCGCTTCTGGGAGTTTTTGAAGCAGATGAATATTCTGCATATCAGGATTTGGTTCCATTTCTCAGGCTCAGAGGAACTCACCACCCTGCCCAAGCTGCATCACGGCTGGTACCTGAACCTCCCTCCCGCTGTGAATTTTTAGGGCTGAAGCTTTTTTTTTACAGAAGTACCACACGCAAATCACACAGCTCGGCACCTCTGATGGGGAAGCCCAGCAGTCACAGGGAAGGAAAATGAGAATGCAACTTCTCATGCCCACTGCAGCCAGAGCAGAGTGCTATGGGAAGGGCAGGGGTGAAATCAGGTCTTAAATGGAGTTTCAACTGCAGCCATTTGAAATGTGGTTTATTACAATAAGTTTCACTGGAAAAATCACCCTTCAGGGTTTCACACCCAGGAGGAGCCCAGGAGGATGTGGCCCTGCAGCCCCTGCACCTCACCGAGCCAGAAGGTCACTGCACTGGGAAAAAGTGCTTTTCCTCAGCATTTCCCCTCCAGGCCAGAGCCCCTGTGCTTAAGGAAGGCAGAAAAGGCTCAGGAATGGACAGATCTGAATATACAGCAAATACAGTCCACAAGACCAACTCTCCCAAGAGCTAAGTGCTTAAACCTGCAAGAACTGTCCAGATCTAGGACTCCCACTGTCCAAAGTCCTCAGCTCACTTAACTAAAGTACAATTCCTTGAACAACAAGCACTGATGTTAGAAATCACAGAATGGTTTGGGTTGGGAGGCACCTTAAAGCCAGTGCCACCTCCTGCCATGGGCAGGGACACCTTCCCCCAGCCCAGGTTGCTCCAAGCCCCATCCAACCTGGCCTTGGACACTTCCAGGGGATCCAGGGGCAGCCACAGCTTCTCTGGGCAATCAAATAACTGACCAGAGTTAACACCTTTCCTTGTGAAAAACAAGAAAAATGAAGAAAATAAACCCTGTGGTTTGTGATGCACGAAGTTTCTACCTGTCAACCCCTGAGCAAGCACCTCTGTGGGGACACCCAGCACCTCACAGACAAGGAGAACAGCAGAGCACCAAGGAAAAGTTGCAGACAAAGCAAAACTACATTTTCCAGTTTAAACCTGGTTCTTCAGTAGATACAGACACATTCTGCTCGATGTATTTGTGCAATATCCTGTTACACACTTCATTTCACACCCAGGGAGAACTGCAGCAGGACGCTGATAAATGGGTACACATCAGCCACAGTTTGGATACCACACACAAAAAGATCACATGGGAGGCAGCAAGAAAGTGGAAGACTTCTAATCATTCTTCACAAGAAATAGTGCCTCTGTAGTCATCTGTGACGAGTGGAAAATGCATATTCACAGCATCAATGAGTAAGAAATATGCATATGCTCCACAATGAGATAATTTCTGTCTCAGAAGCAGAGGAAAAGCAAACACACTCCTGCCCTCCCTCTTCCTCCAAGGCTCTGCTGTGTGATTTCCCCAAAGACAGCAGCTCAGTGCATAGCTGGGGGAGCACCTTCCACCTGTGCCAGAGGGATTTTAACAGCATGCAAGGAGAGGGGAAACTCAGGGATTTGACTCCGAAAGGTTGTGGACAGGCAGCAAAACTACACATTCCATCTCCCTGAGCAACACTATACATACATATATATATATAAAAATCTCTCCAGCTTTGCTTCCAAGTTGTTTTTTCCCCTGCTCCTGCACGTTCCCAAGAGCACTGCCACCAAATTTAAAGCATGCAGAGGTGCATTGCTGGCCGTGTGTTCACGATTCCACTCCCACTCGGATGGCAGCGAGCCATGCTTTCAGTTCGTGGAGGTGGCAGGGCTTGAAGGAGCAGACAAAAATAAACTCTGGCTCGCAGAGCAACCAGCAATGAAAAGCTCTTATTGAAGCTCTCAAAGCATTTGGCCCTACTTGGCCTATGAATGAAAACACAGCTCTTTTCTTCCTTGTCAAAAATGGGGTAAAGCAAGAAATGGGAGAGTCCCGAGTCTTGGGATGTGACAAAAAAGGGAAACGCAACCTACAGCCTCCTGTGACACCTAATAAATTGCTGCCTTCCTCATGTTTCCAGCATCACTTCTGAAGCAGAGATTGGTTTAAAGAACCATCATTTCACCTCCTAATTCTGATAGTTATTTAGAAAATCTGTGTTGATACTGAGCAGCCTCAGCTCGGAACAGCCTTTAGCTTGGCAAACACACATGCAGAGAACCTGTTTATTAACATCACAGAGCTCACTCTTCCACCCCCAGAGGTGTTTCCACAGCCTGCCTGGCACAACACACTGGATTTGCCTTCTAACCTTAGCAAGAGGAGAAACCACATTCATTACACCCCAGGTCCACACCACTCTCGCTGTAATTGGCTCTGTTAACAATTACACGCCACAAGTTTTGAGCCTCTTTTTATTCTGAAGTTACAGATTCTCAGGAAGGACGTGAAGGCAGAGGGATGATGAAGAAAAGGGAATCCCGGGACACCCAGCCTGCCTGAGCAGGAGCTCTCCTGCAGCAGGTAACATACCTTGAGGCTGTGCCGCTCCTTCTCCCACAGGCACGCTGGGATGAGATCAGTGTTCTCCACCAGCAGCACAAATGAAGCATTGCCCCTTGCAGAGTGCAGCTGAACTGAGAATGCCACTGGAGAAAGATTGCCATCATGACAAAGGGCTAAAAATCCCCCCAGCCAACCTGCTTATTAGAGATCTTGCAGGTTTTGTGCTCAACTCCAAGCTCGGAGGAGCAGCCAGGACAGTCATCTTCTCCTTGTTCCCATCTCCTGTGACTATTTTTAGATCACACGACTCCCCAGCTCTGCTGTACCAGAAACCAGCAGTGTTTTATTATCTCATTAGGGCATCTGGATTTCAAGCAAGAAGCAGTCTCAGAATTTATCTCACTCACTGTCGCAGGGCTTAATTAACCTCAGTTCCTTAACATCAGCCAGGAGATGCATGAAAGCATCCCTTCTAATATTAAGGCTATTTTTTTCCCTAATAAAATGTGGAGGTAAACATCTTTTCCAAAGCAACGACAATGAAGGCTGTGATGACAAAGTCCCAACAGATCTCACCAATTCATTTCCATGATATTTGAGAGCCTGGACATCCCATATCCCTCCTGCTAAAAACAGGGAAAATCCATGAGAGGCAGCCAGGGCTCATCTCCAGAGAAACCAGCCGAAGCTTTGGATATTAAAGTAATCAGAGTTCCTTGAGTCATTTCACCAATCAAATGTTGCTTTACCCTCTCCAGAAAAATGCACCACAAACACCTTCCTGGGAAGGGGCAAAGGGAATGCAGGTATCTATTTCCAGAACATTCAGAGCCACCTCCAGGGTATTTAAGTGCCACCTCCTCGTGCTGTAGGGTTGAGAAATGAAGAGCAGGAGGGGTTACATCACCTTCCAGACATCTCAGCCACAACATTTTGCTTTTCATGCCACCAAAATCCAGGCGCACGTTCCAAAAACCAGTCCAGGGTTTGCCTGTCTTTAAAATAATTCCCAAAGAGCCACTTGGTCTAAGGTGAAGAAAGCAGGACCACAGGAACAAGATGACTACAGGATATCTCTGAGGATTAGACACCACCAGCCTTTCCATATCTCTTCACATAGTGACTGACTAGGGCCTGGAGCTGCCACTATTCCTTCAATCAAACCCAAGCCTGCTACAGCTCCAGTGTGGAATTTTCTTGAGTAGGCAGTTCAGCAGAAAACAAGGAACAAGCTGCTTTTTTTCCAGTGTTATTTCCAGCATGTTTTTTACTATGGCTTTCAAAGGAGTAGCAAAGACACCAAAATATTTCAACCCATAGCTGTGGAAAAGAACACAGAATTCTGTGATACAGCTAAAAGAGAAGAAGAGGAACGTGGATTTCTCTGGAAATATTTACAGGAGATTCTATTTCCAAATACCCACGTGGCTCAGCATTCCAGGCAATGAAACATTCTTGTTAATGAAACTGTCTGAGCTAAGCTAACTTGGACAACATCTCTATAAAGCTTGATTGAACACTTTTTATACCCATCATTACAAGAGCCTATCTATATCCAAGTGTCTTCTGCAGGAGGCTCTTCAATTTGACTTCCCAACACTCATGGAAGTCAATCCAGAAGCATTTCACACAAATTAATGCCAGCTGCTGGCAGCAGCTCAAAGACCCCAGCCCAAAAGAGTTGGGGTTATTGGAGAGGAGAAGGCTCCAGGGAGGCCTGAGAGCCCCTTCCAGTGCCTAAAGAGGCTCCAGAAGAGCTGGAGAGGGACTTGGGACAAGGGATGGAAGGACAGGACACAGGGAATGGCTTCCCAGTGCCAGAGGGCAGGGAGAGAGAGGATATTGGGAAGGAATCCTTCCCTGGGAGGGTGGGCAGGCCCTGGCACAGGTTGGGCAGAGAAGCTGTGGCTGCCCCTGGATCCCTGGGAGTGTCCAAGGCCAGGTTGGACGGGGCTTGGAGCAACCAGGGCTGGTGGAAAGCGTCTCTGCCCATGGCAGAAGGTCGGAACTTAGATGAGCTTTAAGCTTTGCTCCTGTGCCCATCCACAGCTGTCCACCCCATAACCACCTTCATCCTTCTAGGACAAGACACTCCCAGCCCCACCACATGCTCTGCGCACACCACAACAACCACCAGAAGTGGTTCCCACTAGAGGTGCCCTGTGCCAGCACCGCTGCAGGCTGTGCCAGCCCTGGCAGCTATTCCTGGGACCTATTACTCTTCACAACAACCCTGTGTGCTTGGAGAGCCAGCAGGGCCCAAACAATGGCTTCGGAGATGTTTATAAAACCAGTTGTGTAGAGGGGAAGACACAGGAATGTACACTGAATTATTCCGGTGTGGGTTTGTAAACAATTTTAGCAGCAGTGTTTGACTAACACTGTACGCTCACAGATCCCAAGGGATAGCTTTCACAAAATAAAGCTCTCTTTTCATGTGTTCACATGTAGGGCAACATCACACCGTGCAGCACCATCCCATCACTCTGGCTACAATGCAGTCAGCATCGCCAGTTCCCCTACAGAAATCCTCATTTTGTGGCTGTTTTTCCCAGCTGCTATAGGAATGTTAACTTTCAGGTGAAACACTAAAGCAACAGTTTTCACTTCTTCTATTAGCCCAAAGAAAACGCTCAAGTGGGGCGGAGTGAGAACAATTCTTATGCCCTTTACTTGTTCCTCATTACCACAATTCCCACAAATCGGGTAGTTACCCCTGAGCCAGCAGCAGATTGAGAGAGCCCCAGGATCCCACGGCTTCCATTTGTTTCCTCTTTTGTAAGGGAAACTACCACTTCTTTTGTGGCTGTCGGACCAAAACGAAAGCTTTTCCATGTCAAGTGACCTCTGGGAAGCCTGAGAAGATGGTCTTGATGTTGGTGGAGGTGCCCTTCAATCCTGATAAACACCTTCTCAACACTTATTAAATACATGGAAAGTAAGAACACCCACACATCACAGAGACTATGCCCTAGAGCCAAAGGGTTTCAGATTGCTCCGCTTATTTGATCCGCTTATTTGAATATTATTTGGGGGAAGGTAGTGTCTAATTATGCAGTTAAACCTGCCAGCAACAATCTAGCCACTACTTTATTCCACCAGTTATGCACAGAAGGTCTCTCAAAGGACAGTGGCAATTAATTCATGGCAATAAGCTATGACAAACGCTTGCTGATCAATTTGAAGAGTGCTTGACTGCATTTCCAACAGCTCCAAACTCCTTCAAGGCTCAAGCCAAGATGACAAGACCAGGTCAGCAATAACCTTAGGTGTACTTGTTTCCCTGTTTTAATAACACTGATGCCCTGGAGGTGTGTGAACACACTGTTACGTCTAGGGCTCCAGCTATCTCCTCACACGCACACAAAGTGTGTGTGCATTATAGACAGGGAGTTGGAAATACTGGGATACTGCAGTTTGCTCCCAGGCAGGATGGATTAGTATGTGAGCAAAAGCTCTTTTCCTGATCCCTCTGATGCTCTCGGGTTACACTGCACTGTCAGCAAACCTGCAATTTCAGTTCTCTCTTCATTAGAGCTCAGAAAGACAGCCAAGTCCTTTCCGTGTGACAACTCTTTGGCTCCCTGGGGCTCAGCCGAACGCTGAAAAGCCAGGATGAAAACTATCTAGGGCCATTAAAAAAAAAAACAACCCCATCCCATCAGAAGGCATTCCCAGCTTCCAGAGTGACTCACCCATCACTCCTGAAGCTCATGGAAAAGCCAGCCACGGTCCAAGACACGCCCCTATAAGGTCACACACACCAGAAGCCAAATTTTGGTGCTGGCTAGTTGCCTGCCCAGTCAAATACTGATTTTTCTTTTAACATCCTTTTATTATCTCCTCTGCAAGGGTTCCTATGGAGCTGTTTGCCTCCTGAGTCGGGAGACACTTCTCCAGAGACAGCCTTCTCAAGACAGTATTTTAAATTCTACACAGTAAGTGCCAGTAGCAAACAACACTGCAGAGTGGCAGCATATGGCAAAACATAAAGGTGGCACTTAGCCCAGCAGCTTTGTCTTTTATCTAAGCAGCTTAGAAGGAAGCAAGCGTTTCCATGTCCTCTTGTGGCAAGCAGGGTGGGTTATCAGATCCCCTACGCTCCAGGCTCGTTTAGGGAAATAAACCCTGTGTAACAAAACAAAGGAAAACCATATTTACAAACAGTGCTGCCACTGCCCCTCGCTTTTGGAGCCCTGGAAGGTTACCTTTACTGTGGCAGTGCCGCTGCTTTAAGACAGAAATAGAAAAACAGGCCCGATTACGCATTTTCTTCAATAAATAATTCAAAAAACCACCGCACATCTGTTAAGGGAGATCCAGAGCCGGGTCATTTCGGAAAGCACCTCCCTTCTGCACACCCTACAGCTCACAGCCAGTCTTCGTTTTACTTGATCATTACTATCAGCATTTACAATTAATGGCATGCCAAAAGAGCTTACTGTGCGAGTCAACATGGGGGAAAAAAAATAAGGTAGCCTAAGTTTTGGGAAGCACATCAATCCCACTGCATTGTGGGGTTTCCTGTGCCCAGTTCTACGTCCCTCTGCCTAAAATCCCTGCCTGCTCATAAATCTGCAGGGAATTGCAAATTGGGGCTGCGGGAAGAGAAAGCACATTTTTTCCAGGGGCAGGGGGAATGATGGCTCCTGAGCCAGGGACAGACAGAATTCCAGGTGCTGCCCACCCCGTGCCCAGGGGAGACAGGGGATCACCACAGGATGTGTTCATGAGCTGGGCATTAGATAGCACATGGAATGTGGGAGAATCCCCGAGTCCTCACCTCTTCTTTTAAACAATTCTTTAGAGTCTCTCCAGACAGCAGCAGCATAGTCCAAAATGTTAAAGAAAAATAAGATGACATAAAAACAAAAAAAATCAGATTTGCTAAATCCCATGATTTTAGGGCAACACCCCTCTCCTCTTCCTCTCCAACTTCAGCAGTTTCACATCCCCATTTCAGGCACGCTCGGTACCTCTACTGACCTGCATTTGCCAGTACCACAGACTTATCCCAAAACAATTCAGGCAGCCAGGATCCTGCTAATTACATTCATTTTTTTCCCCCTACATAGAAAACCACTTTATTCTTGTCCCTCGGGAGTAACATCACATCGAGATTTGTCCCCAGGAGGATTCCTCCAGCATACGCTTGTTTCAAAGCAGCAGAGATGCTGAAATAGCAAGTTTTTATACCTTTTTCACTCCAGGATGCCCACCAGTTTCTTACCAACAGTCCTGAAAACAGGAGATGGAAGGGATTGAGATGCTGCAAAGCCCTGCACAGGGGCTAAATACATTCAAGTCTCACCTTGCTACACAGTTCAGTGTCACAACAGGCCTTTATATACTGTTCCTCAGCATTCCACACCACAATTCATTGATTTTGGGGTGCAATTTATCATCATATTTATTAAATGCAATCAGAGCCTCACACTATGCTGCAAATGCGTACCAGTTATTTTTCTTTTAAATACAAATAGCATATCTGCAGACAACCTGTTGGCTGCAAAAATACTTCTTTGCAAAGACTACTCGTGATACTTTTGGATTGGAAATAGCTTGGGCACTGCCCCAGGGCTGTCAGGTGGGACAGCAGGAGGAATTTGTGCCTGAAAAGGGTGGTCAGGCCTTGGAAGGGGCTGCCCAGGGAGGGTTGGAGTGCCCAGCCCTGGAGGTGCTGAAGGCAGGACTGGCCGTGGCACTCAGTGCTCAAAGTGGGCATCGGGCACAGGGTGGGCTCTCTAGGCTTTGCCAACCTTAATGATTCTGTGACCCTAAGCAAAACATTTTGCTTCCTACAGCATTTGGCCTCATTTTTTCAATAGACATTTTTGTTTTAAACAGACTTTTTTTTTCTCCTCTACCCCCCCAGATTAGAATGTTAAATGCTTGATTTTACAGCTAACCACACTAAATTCTCTGCTGCACCTTCTGCAGTGCCACAGACCCTGCATTTTTGTTCACATCTGCTGATGCATGGACACATATTATATTGGCCTGGGTGCTACTCTGTACCTACTACTACTTGTACAACCCATGGCACTCCCAGAAGCAGGACAAGCCTTCAACATCTGAGGTTTTTTAGAGATATGTTATCCAAACAACCAAAATCTCTTGCTCTCGACTCCTCTCCCTGTATCTTTCGCTAGGTGATTTTAAGCCAAGTTTCACAAAATTGGAAGGCTTGGCTAAAATACCTACTATATGCAGTATGGTGCAGGAACTTAAGAGCCACAAGAAAGTGCAGTAAAAATCACATAAAAATCAGTAGAGCATCAAGAAAGCAGTTTAAGAGATGAAACAAGCACTGTCTAGATGTGCACCAAAGGACACACAGGTGAAGAAACAGCTTCCCAATGCCCTTCTAGCAAATTCTGCCCACATTTATTTGAACAGGTAGAGACTTACTGATTCAATTCCTCTGCAAAGCCCCGGACTTCCCACTGATTCCAGGCAGCCATAAACACGACCGTGGCAATATTGCTTCTCATGTCATCCCCACCCTTTCCCTGCAGGAAGGGGACAAGCTTCCAAAGGACAGCAGGTCTCCCATGGCAGTCAAAAGTGCAGGTTCTGCAGTCCCAGTGTTCACTTCTGAAGTGGGGCTCGAGTCCTCTGAGCAAAAAAACTCCAGGGCACAAGGACTGGGCAAAGCTCAAGGAATGTAAAAAGCCTTTCCCACCCTTTGAATCTGTGCATGGAAGGCCAAAGTGACTTCAGCATCCTGTTAGGTTACAAAACTAAAAAATAAACCACATTTGGAGAGACTTCCTTGTGTACATTCGATTCAGAAAAAAGGTATGTGATGAGACGAACAGGATTCCTTTCTCCAGGAGAAAAGAACAAGGTTAGTCACCTGTGATTACAGAACAGCAATAACAGTGTTCCCCACTTTTTTTGGGAAAGCCTCTCCATCCCCTACCTCCACATTGCAAGCTTTGGAACTTTTATTTAAGTCTGAACTGGGGAACACTGCCCGGGGGGGAGCAATAAGCAGCAAAAGCAACACAGAGCAGCTTGGAAAAACTGCCACCTCTCAGGAACACACGACATGCCAACAATTACACTTTGTGGAAGGAAATAGAAGTGTTCTCTCTGGCAAAAATAAACACCTTCTTCCCAAAAATCCAGGCAGCGATGACACAGGGAAACAGAAGGATGGAAAAAGTGGCTACAGGCTGAACAAGGACTTATAGTCCAGCACAAGAGGTATGATATCCAAAGGCTAAGTAGAAGCATCTCTGCATTGAGGCATTTGCCAAGCAGCCACATAAATAAAAATCTTAAGGGATTCTAGAGTTCTCTCTGAGGAAAAGGTTAATCCTAAATCCCACAGGTTTCTTTGACATTCACGCCACGCCACTGAGCTCAAGCAGCGCTGCTTTGATGTGCTTCAAGACCCAGAGCTGCCAAGGCAAAAATTAAAAAGGTGTAATCACACTGTTATTCCTACATGTTCCTGGAGATATCCCCACCTGGGGTATCATACCAAGGCTTCCCAGGCAGGCAGGGCAAGGGGTGATTCCAGGGGAGTTCAAAGCCTCAATTGCTCCTTTAAAGGTCAAAGACACTTACTGTTGGTACCGGAGCATCATTGAGGTGCCAACCTTCATGCTGGGCAACACTCAGGATCCTTCCTCAGTCCAAATCAGAGCAGTGCTGCGTGGCCAACTCTGACTTCAAACATATCAAAATTCACCACAGTTCATAGAGTTCTGCTAGAAACTCTGGCCACCTTTCTCTCTTTGAAAACCTCTCCTCAGCAGAAGCATTTATTTGAATTCAGACCTGGCACGAAACCAGAAGCTTCTCCACTCTCCAGTGTTGACAGGAGCTGCGCTGGCCTAAACAAGATGACCATACACAAGGGCTTATTCCCTCGCTTCACAGGACACTATCCAACAACATGGCACTTGTCAGGTCGCAGGGATGTTTCTATCCCATTTGGAAGGTGGAAACATGTCAACATTAAGATATTTTAAGATTAAGTAAGATTAGACCAGGCTACAATGCCAACAGAAACCAGAAGGCAGCATATCCGAGGAGCTGGGATGCCGTGGAAGGAGAGAGGGAGAAAGGACTCACTACTGTAAAACTCCAAAGGAACACAGGCCATGGCAAACCAGTGGGGAAACCATCAATGACTGACAGGCACATCAACCAGTCAGGAGGCCTCTGTTCCTGCTGTTGGGGTGAAATCAGTAGATGAAAAGGTTTGGGAGTTATTAAAAGGTGCACATTGAAAACAACTCACTGCCCATTTTGCTGCGTGCAGTTACCAACACGAGTGGTTGCCACATGTCAAAGTATTCCCATGTAAATATCACTACAGGATCTTCCAGGTAACGATCACCACGAGGTGAAACTGCCTCTGGCTCCCACCTGAGCAGTGAATATACATCACTAACCTCTGCAGCAATTTACACAGAATAAACCACTTCAGAGGACTCACGACACCAGCTCAGGAGAAATTTCCACGTGAAGAAATGAAGCAGAAATCACCACTGACACATCTTCAACCCCCAGAAACTGAGAACCAGAAGCAAAGAGAGCAGCAGAGTGATATCATGGTTAATATTATTTGTTCCCTGCCCTGCAGGCACCTTCTCAGCAGCCACCCTACCAGTTCCCCTGCTCCCTTTGCCCACAACACCCATCAGCAACCATCTGTTGCTCCACTGCCTCAGCAACACCAGAAATGACTGCATTAAGTTCGACTTAGTTCCCAATAAAGGCTCTTCAAAGACAGGCAGTGCTACAAGTCAGTGCAGGCAAAACATCCAACTTCCTTGCGTCTGAAGCCTCCTGAGCTTCCCATCTCCCTGCCTGCCACACCAGTGCGATGGGATAAAGGGTTTAGGAGCAGGAGGGTAGCTTGGGAAGGTGTAATAATTAGTACCTGCTCTGGAGTACTGCCTAAAGCACTCCTGTCACTTCAGGCTACAGAAAAACTATATGCAGGTTTCTTTCTAATCCAAAGCTCAGCCATCAATTAATAGATGTTGCCAATGGACAAGGCAGTGTTTCTGTAAAGCCCCCAGAATGCAGGGCTGTGGAGGAGAGTCAGCATTTAACTCCACAACTCCAGGGCAAGTATATTCCAAGCGAAGCCTCCGGCAGTCAGATTAGGATGACTGGGGAAACAAATGAACCAAGGGGTGGGGACACAAGCAAGAAAGCTAAACCAAGTCAGGGCCATTTGGGTTTATAGAGCACCTTAATTGAAGGATTGCAGCAGGCTTAGTGCCCCTGAAAGTTCCAGAGGCTTAAACTCTGTTCTGACACCGCAGCTGAATCCTCGCTCAGGATTAATTCATCATTTAGAGACAAGTACTTGGATGACGAGCTGCCAGGAGACATCGAAAACTCCTCATTCTATAGGGACTGGACGGTGCAGAACTGAATTTAGTCTCTAGTTGCAGGATTAGTCATGCTTACAAAAGCACAGGGACAGCTCCACACACACCAAAGGGAAAGCCCAGGCTACACAGGCATTCCTAGAGAGGAAAAAGCCTCACCCTCAGCAAAGCGGGGGAAAATGGGATTTTTAAAATCCTTTGGATATATTTGAACCATTAATAATATTTCCTCTATCAGATACCATTTAATCAGCAGGGTTTTTTCATGCCTCCTCTTTTCCCTTTTGGTAGACAACCGTGTTTTACAAGAAGTGCTCCAAATCCCAGGCAAATTCAAAATACTTACTGCTTGTGTACATAGAGATGCGTATAACAAACCTTGCTATTTTGAAATAAAGGCTGCAAATTTGCAAGCACCTTTGCCACCATGGCTATATCAGCTCAGAAGAGGGGATTTGCCTTTACCTGGAGTTCATATTAAGGTGAATTGGCCCCAAGGGAAGGCAAGGAGGTCCCGGCTAAGCCAGATATCCAGATTTAGCATTCTCATGGACAGCAAAGGAGGGGTGGGGGAAGTCACACACCCAATTAAGAGCAGATGAAGGCACTTGTTTTCTCCTTCAAGTGGGTGTAGTTCACTTCCCAATTACCTAATGCCTAATTACACCTAGAGGTGCCCACAGCACTAAGGTTCACTGTCACTCTGCATCTCTTCACACAGTGCATTTCTTTGGGCAGCTCCATTTACCCCCTTTGGATAAAAACTAAGCTCCAAAAACTCCCAAACAGGCTATTCGAGTGGGGCTGAGCAGACAATCCCAGGAAATTAATTTTCTATTCTGTTGGAGGGAACGAGGCAGCTTCTTTCTAGCTGAGAGCATAAAATTATTTGGCACCAAGTGGCTTCCTCCCAGAAGCTCCAACGGCAGCTGCACAGAGGGTAAATTGGTCTCAAATCCATTGGTTTTCCAATCCCACCAGCTTGCCTGGAGAAGTAGAAGCTGTTGGGAGGATTTGGGGCCACGATGTCCAACATGACACTCTTTTCCCTCAAGCAATTTTGCAATACACCAACTTCAGTCAGAGCGACGAGCCACCAGGGACACAGCAGGGCCAGCACCACAGCACAGCCCAGGCTGGGTGGGACCCCCAAGACCACCCAAAGCTGTTTTCCTCTTGTACTGCAGCATTAACAGACTCTGGAAGGAAGAACATCTGCCCTTATCTGAGGACATGACAAGAGAATGGTGACCACAGCTTTTATCTCCCCAGAGCAGGATGACTGAAAACCCAAAACACCCCATTCTTAACCCCCCAGGGAGGCTCAAGTGAGTCCACACTTATCTGCTTTTAGAAAAATATTGTTACACTTGGAGGAGGAAGGACTTCCACGCTTTTTAATAAATGCATTGTTTAGAAGAAAAGCCATTTAAAAGATTTATCAACAAGAACTACGATTATTAACGAGACCTGACCCACAAGAGCACATCTCATTAGTCCATATATTGATACTGTTTCCAGGGCAAATTTCAAGCAAAACCCTGAGACTAAACATTTTTCTTTTCAGGATGGAGACTCAGATAAGGTTTCCTGTCCAAAATATTTAGAGATGTCATTATTTCTCCAAGCTGCCTCTAATGAGTAATTTGAGGGGGAGGTTATTTTTGTTTTGTTTTTAGAATCAGAACTAGTTAAAGCCTCTCTGTAAAGGAGGAAGAGGAATTCAGAGCAAAGAGCTCCGGTGCCAATATTACAGAAATAAGCAACTTGCATCATCTCCAAAGCATTCATATGGAAGCTCTCCTTCAGAAAGAGGCCTTTGAGGATGCTCTGGCTTTGACAGCAAGACCCTTATATGGATTCCAACCACACAAAACACTTCATACAGAGCACCGACTGTAACACCCACCCACTGAGAACGTGTGGAGTGAATGGAGGCCAGAACCAAGAGCTCCGTGGAGGCCTCAGGGTTCCTCCCTTGAGGGTTTCATACCAGAAATACCAGGGGATTTTGGCAGAGTTCTCGTTTTTATTTAGACACACACAGCTTTCGCAAGAACCACCTCCGTGCCAAACGGGCTCCCAGCCTGGAGATCAGCAAGGCCTGACCAAGAGGAGAGGTCTCTGGACATCAGCCTCCAGAGACGGGGACTGCAGGACACATCTCACAAGACAAAGAAGAGCCATTTCTAAGAACAAAGCTAACCAGGCTACACAGTTCCCTCACGGTGTGACAGGGAGCTTAGACTTCTCACCTGTTAAAGGCACTCACAGCACACCCATCCGTGCCTAATCCTTCCTTTTCCCTGGAGCCTCCTATCCATGACAGGCAGGATGGGTGCTTCCCACACCTCTGCGTGGCTTAGAACCACCCAGACACGACACAAAATCAAGGGCAGAGTGATGCTTCTGGCAACCAGCTCCACACAGCATTCCTAACATTTCGATAGCTCTGCGAGGAAAACACGACCTGAAGGCTCTGAGCATTTATCACCTTCCAGTTGTGCTTCCCAAACCCGCAAGGAGCAAACTGGCTGGAAAACAGGAGAGCACAGGCACTGGGAAATCACCCAGGGTGACTGTACAGGTGCGTGCTGTGGTGGCACTGCAGTCCCCTGCCAAACACAGGGCTGAGGGCACCAGAAGCAGCAAGATCAATATTTGGCCAGTCTTCTGAAAAGCTAAGGACCACAAGTGGCTCAGTAAAAAGTCAGAAATTATCTTTCCCTTTAAACCCAAGAATATACTTCCACTCTGATTTTAAACACCCGGTGGGAAAGAGACACAGCTCATTAAACAGTCAAAAATTAGATCACAAAAGACTGCATTCAGACCTGCTTTTGGAGAAGGTCTAGATGGCCATTATATTTTCGTGCAACACTACATTAAGCTCTCCTGAACACCAGAGAAAGACATGCACTAATTAATTTCCCTTGTCAACAGTTAGATGTGGACATATCCCATCTTGCTGAAATGAGAAGTGTAATTTACATTTCCTTTGTCACCTGTCGTATCAGAGACTGTGCACTAAGCAGGATTAAATTATGTCACTCTTGCCAAGAGTAACATCATTATTACAGCCACGGGGACTCACAGAGGAAATCCATTCTCCACAGGATTTTTCTGTGAAAATTATGTTAAGCATTTAAAAATCTATAATATATAAAGAGCAGCAAAAGGAGCCTGTTCCAAACCTGCAACTTCCAGCCCTCTGCTGAGCACTGGCAGGTCCTGCCCAGCTCAAAGTGCTCTCAGGCCACCAGGTCAGCCTTTGCTTTCTGGGGACACCTCTCAGAGCCTGTCTGACAGCCTGACCCTGCTCCTTTGCCCAACAGCTTGGCTGCTTCCAGTACTTCTCACCCATCACCGCATCCTCACACCAGCCAGCTGGCCACCAACCACTTCCAAAACACTGGAGACCTCTGAAGGGGAAGTAAAAATCAAAAGATCTGGGAAAACACGGGTGTTATGAGTACAGGGTTCAAACAAGCAAGAAAAGAATCCACCCAAATTGGTCAAATTGCTACAGCCAAGGCACCCACGCCACTTGGATTCTCCATGATTTTAAGCTCTAAATACCATTTGGTCCCTAGATAGAATCCCAACACGGTTTGGATGAGTTTTAAGGTCCCTTCCAATCCAATTCCAACCAGAGCCCACAGACAAACTCCTCTCAAATCATCAATATCCTGTTAAGTCTTTAAAGTACACAAGGAGAAGCACTAGGAGATAGCACCAACCTGAGAAAAACAAACCCACACAAGACTAAACGTGCTATTTACACACAGACAAGCCTCTTTATGCATTCACAGAGGTCTCTAATTTCGGTAAATTTGCAAAAGAATCAGGCTATGGAAGGATGAGGCAGGACACAACCTCCTATCCCAGCCAGAAGTCCCAAGGAGATGCTCAGGCTGTGCTCACCACTATTAGATATTCTAATATTATCTATGACTAACCTTCATTTTCATTTAAAAACACTCCTAAGAAATCCATTTCTATTACACTTCTATTTATACACGTTTCCAGGGGCAGGAAAAGACCAAACACCACCCTCCAGGGACAAACACCCTGCCCAGGAACAGCAAGCTCTACAGATGCCACCAGTTCTCCCATCCTAAAGAAGAACTGACTTTGGTGTGCTCATAACAAGCATTTACCTGAAGATGAATTTGGCCCTGAAATAAAAGCGTGGAGTCGGTGAGCTCAGGTCAATGAGCTCTACAACAGGTGTTCAGGATGTGTTCTCCAGAGCACAGCTGCCAAGTTCATATATATAATATTAAAAACCCACAGCAATGCCACTTGGCCTGTGAAGTTATAGATGAAGTTCTCCCAAGTTCAGCCTTGGAGGAAGTGAACTCAGGAGAGTGTAAAGGAACTAAGTGCACTTATTCAATAACCACTCCATCTGCTTCCTGGTAAAATTCCCTCTCAAGGGACTGGCATGTCAACTATGTTTATCATCTGAAAAAAAAAAAAAAATCACACAAGTTTTGCAAACTATGCATTACGATTTAAAACACAAATGTTGCATTACTCGTGCCAAACAAAGTAAAAAGAAAACAACTGTACACACCTCATCTAACACTGAGACAGCACCTGCAGTTTGGTACCAAGAGCATTTATTTTAATCCAACTGAGACTTTGATATTTCCACCTATGCAAAAGCAAGGTAGAGAATAGATGATTCTATAAAAGATGTTTATTTTGGCTTTTTTTTTTTTTGTTTTATATCATTCAGAACAAGTCCACTGAACAGAAATTGCCCCAGATCCTCAACCTGCTACAGAATGTCAGATAAATTCCTTCCTCACCGTGGCAGCCTTCTAGAAATAAATCTACATTATACAAGACAAAAGCACTAAGTCCACCAGTTATTTGAGGATATTTCTTGCAATCTTAAGGCAGAACAGACATATTGAAGAATGCAGACATTTAATTTGTTAAAAGTGATCTATCAGGTCAAACATGGGGAAGGTGAGTAACTTGACTGGCAAGGCCCACTGTGCTGTAACCTGAGATGTTTTTCTGCCCAGCAAATGCTCCTAGCTGGGAAAAACTCCAATTACTTCCTCCTTTTGGGTTGGCTGTATGGAAAAATATGGGGCTTTGACAGTCCTCCAGAGGGACAGACTGTCACCTCCTTTCTCAGTTCTTAGCAGGCATCTGAGGCAGTACTACAACCTGCAGAGACACAGTTATGGCAACAATTCCCCTAAATCTTCCCAAATGCTTGCAAAACGAATACTCTGAATAAAAGCTTTCACTCGGTCAAATACCCAGTGAGTTCCCCATGCTCAGGATGGGCTGAGCAGCTCCTAAATGGAAGTAGCTTTTCAGCTGGAAACTCCTTTTCCCCAGTGATGGAAAGGAAACCCCTAGTGTCACAGCAGTGACCACTGCACCCACCGTCTCATCCTCAGCTCTGAGCTGCCAGGAGCTTCTACAGATGGCTGTATTTGTGGGGGAATGGGATTAAAAGATTCAGTTGCTGAATTAATAATAGTTGTATTAATCACCCTGTGGGTCTCAACACTGCAACATGCTCAAAGGACTGACTTTACACCTCTCACCCACTTGGCTGCTTGAGAAAGCCATGTTCAGAGCTTTAAAAAACAATTCTATAACAAACATGCTTTATCAGACTTAGAAATGTTCACACAGAGTCAAAACTCTCACCAGAAGAGTCAGAGGCATGTGCTGAAGTGAGCAGACTGGTCTCCACATTGACCTAGCTTAGAAATGCCCTCAGCAGCAGACAATGAAAACCTATAAAATCACACCTCAACCAGAATAATTCATATCCCATTTTCTACTACTACTCAAAAATTTATCATTGCTTAGCATTTAGTCATTGCCAACCTCAAACGCACTTTTTGAACAAATCCCATCTACTTCCTCCCAGTTTATTTTTCAGTCCCTCTCCCCAATAAACAACGTAGTCAAACCCCTTCCAAACACGTGGTGCAATTTTTCAAGTTATTCTCTAAGCACATTCACAGATCCCACCTTTGATAAAACTTTAAAGACCAGCACACAGAGAACAGGTATTTTCTTTTTGCCTACTACATGTTATATAAAGAGCTCCAGAAGTTGCTTTGCCACGAACAGACACTGCAACTTGAATCAGAGATGATATTCAACACCTCCTAACATATGCCTAAGAACTGGAATCTTTGCTATCCAAGACTTCCAGGGTCTTCCTTTCATGCTGGTAGACAAAAGCACAAAGATCAAAATGATAAAACGCAGAAGAGAGGAACAAAAAGGTGCCAGCAGAGAACAAGTAACACAGTGGGGGCGGAAGGGAAGTGGTGAAGAACCTCATTAGTCAGGCAAGAGTTTAATTAAAAGTGTGGTGAGAACAGCACTGCCAAATTCCAAAGTGGACTCATTTCTGAGCTAGAGGTACACAGCCCCAGATCCAGGCACATGGAGGCAATGGAAGATTTAGTACAGTGGCTTTAAAACAGGTGACAGGAGGGCAAAAAAGCAGAGCTGGACTTTGGGATTCGGTTTGTTTGAGTCATAAGGCAGCCAGGCAATACTGGGGCAACTCTTTTGATGGTGCTGGGAGACCAGCCAGGTGAGGGAGGAAGGTGCTGCTGGCACAGGATTCCCTCCCAGCATGCTGAAAGACCACATCAGAAAAGGGGAATGGCTGATCCACCGAGGGGTGAGGCAGCTCAGGGGGCTCAGACCCCAAATGTGGGGGTGAACACACGTCCTGCTGCATTCACAGCAGCAAAACCACTTCCCCCACCACCTGCAGGTTTATCACCTCACGAAGCCACAGCTGGAATAGCACAGCCCAGCTGTGCAGACTGGTCTGGGACTGGAAAAGGCCCAGGAGAAGGTCCACCAGCTGCTCAGGGGTATATAAGAGGGCAGAGGCTATTCAGCATGAAGAGACTGCTGCATGATCCACTCCATCTCCTGCCAACTCCAGAGGAACTGCCAGACTCCTCAGAGGGCTGCACAGCAACAGCACAAGACAAATTGTTTCCAGAGGATTCCTGCTAGCATTAAAGAAGGGGAAGAATTACCAGAAGAGCTGCACAGCACCAAAAGAAGGAAGCCCAAAGAGGCACTTCAACTGACATCTTTGTAGAGTTTCCAAAGCACACCTGGACAAGGTCTTGAGCAACCTGAAGTAGCACTGAATCCAGACATGCTGCAGAGGTTCCCTCCAGGGAAAACTATCCAACAATTGTTCAGGGAAAACCTGCACAATTTGAGCTTCTTCCGGCTTGAACACTGACTAAGCCACAATAAGTATCATTTCAAATATCCCAACTTCCTTCTAGATGATCTAAGTATCCATTCTAGAAGTTCCTAATGTAACCCCCTCCACCCCTCCCCCCCAAGGTGTACTCAGACACCAACACATTGCAAGCAAAGTCACCACCCATTCTGGAACACAACTTTTAACCTCTCAGGTGTCATTAGTTAATTTCTCTGCCCATCATCAGATAAGCCTCAGCTGAAGGCCCTAATTGGATGCAATTTCAGCTCAGAAGGTGCCTACGGGTGACTTTTCAAACCACAATACCACCCACTGATACTTGTATTTGTCCCAGTGCCTTTTAAACTTCTAATCATATCTCTGTGCATTTTCCTTCAGTTTTCATTTCCCCTTCCCCCAACACTCAGATAGTGACACTGCTACTAAAACCTTCCAGCATCATTTAGGAACCACATCCCTTGCTCAGGCACAGCTTCCAGCTTAGTAAAAGGAGGAAAAGAAACCCCATTTCAAAGAGGAAATTATCTCCACCCTTAAAGTTGAATCACCTGAGAAATGAAAGCATGGGCACCTGCAGGAACACTCAGGCAATTAAACCCTGGACTTTCGTTGGCGTTACTTGAACTTCCAAGAAATCCACAGCTGTCTGTCTTGCAAAGAACTTAATCTTACCAATTCCACTGTTGCTGAAATAGGCAACACTGCCATTAATTCTAACAACAGGCAGGACTCCCTCAGCACTCCTGCATGTGAATTAATTCTTTCTATACAAGCTCACAGAGGGTCTGGATCTCCAGCTTTCCACCCACAAATATTCCTGCAGCAACATTCCTGGGTGCTCCTGGTTATGCCTGGATAGGATACACTTCCTAAAGGCCACACATAGATTGGCATGAAAAAACAAGACACGTACAGCTCCAGGTCTATTTGACTTGAATTTTGGCACCAGAAAAGCAGCTTGGAACTTTTCATAAAGCCTTACCCAAAACATTTCCTAGTGACGTTTGTTTAGACTTCTGTCTCCAGGGAAAGCCAGATAATCCTGCCTACACAATTTCCTTGAGAAGGTGATCACAGAATTTTAATATTGACCTATTTGTTAGCTTGAAAGCCAACAATAAAACTGACTTTATAAACAAGGAGGAATTTTTTTTACCACCATACCCAGCACATTATCACACACAATCCAAGCACCTGACAAATTTGTGCACCTTCATCTTTATTTACTGTATCCAACCACTCCCATATTTAAAAAAGCTTTTCTTTGTCCCTTCCCCTGCCAATATAAAAGGCTCATTTTGATCTAAGCACACGCACAACCAAGATACCAAGTTGCTTACAAAGCTTCCAAATGTTTTCTGCTGGATTAAGAGATTTTTTTTTTTGCATGCAGTTATTACTAAAGTAGAAACAAAGACAAATAGGCACCAAAAACATCCAGGCCATGGTTTTCAACTCTGTGAGGTAACCCCTCTGAGGTCGGGGGAAAGGCTGGAGGAGAAAAGGCTTGCAAGGCAAGAACACCACTTGCCCTGGTGCTAAATGGCACATTCTTTCTCTCCAAAATGTTGATGAACGCTCAGCACACTGGGGGAAATAACACACAGCCCAAGCTCTGACCCAGCACTTACTGGGAACCTCCCGACACCGCATCATTACAACATAACACATTAAGTAACTCCAAAGGCTAATTCCAGCAGAATCCCAAAACCCTCCAGCAGAAACAACCGGAATTACTCACCCCACGCTCCGTGCTGAGGACAGGAGGAACTGAGGGAGGTGGGGATGCCCTTTTAGCTCTGCCCAACCCCTGCCCCTCTTGCAGCTGTTCCTCGTGTGCCTCATGGGCACAGAGCCCTCCCAGCGCCCTGTGCCAGGTGGGATTCACCCCTCCAAACCAACATCTGCCCAGCTGGGTTTCTTCTAAGCACTGAGCAAAGCTGCTGGGGTGGGCAGAAACACCCCCTCATCTGGGGAGACAGGCACAAGGAACACGCCGCATTCCCACTTGGTTACTTATTTTTCAACACGAATTCCCTTGAATTGAGAGCTGGGACTGTTCGGCGTGGAGAAGAAAAGGCTCCAGGGAGACCTGAGAGCCCCTTCTAGTGCCTAAAGGGTGTTTATGAAAAAGAGGGAAACTTTTTACAATGGCACAGAGTGACTGGATAAGGGGGAACGGCTTCCCACTGCCAGAGGACAGGGAGATATGGGATATTGGGAAGGAATTGTGCCCTGGGAGGGTGAGCAGGCCCTGGCACAGGATGCCCAGAGAAGCTGTGGCTGCCCCTGGATCCCTGAGAGTGTCCAAGGCCAGGTTGGATGGGGCTTGGAGCACCCTGGGCTGGTGGAAGGTGTCCCTGCCATGGCAGGGGTGCCACTGGATGAGCTTTAACATCCCTTCCCACCCAAACCATTCTGAGATTCTGTGATATATTAGCAAAGTTCTTAACTGGTTTAATCTCTACCCTAACACTTAGTGGATTTTTGCCATAAAACACCAAAAATCGGTAAGAAAAGGCTTGCTTGCCATTGCAAGGGGAGAACAGCCAGTTAAATGCTGCAGAGGTGGAAGCAGCACACAGCACTGGGAGCAGCATCAACTCCCTTCCTTGTAGGTGCTGGAAAAGGGGAATAGCTTCCCCAGGCAGCAAGCAGCTCTGTCCTTCAAGCCTCCTGCTCCTTCCCAAAGCACACAAAAACTGCCTCCTTTCTGCAGCAACAGCCACTCTGGCATCCCTCCTTCCATACAAACCAAGCTCTAGCCCTGGTGCTCTCACCACAGTCCCAAGCAGGGACTGGACCCCACACTGATGCTTCCTTGAAGCCCAGGAATGACCCCAGTGCGTGGGAAGACGTGATTATTTTGTACAGCCACACTGTATCACCAGTGTAAAGGAAACCAAATGCCCTGGAAAACACAGTATATTACCTCTTATGTATCCACTCCAAGTGAATGCAACACTAATTACACTTTTTCCCCCCACTCAGTGGTATTAAATTACAGCCCATTTCTGCCTATTCCTTGCAAGGCACAGGAGCTGCATAAGGAAACCCTGTGGCCCAGCCTGTGTGCACCACCCCACAGCACACTGGATTGGGATAAACCTCCCTCTTTCCAGCTCACACAAACTACTCCAGGTGCTTTTCAAAGGGGAACAAATACCCAGCTGAATATCAGATATCCTCCAAGAGGCCCAAGCAGCATTCCATTCACTTCGGGGAGGGACTCAAAGGTCACCATTCAAAGGGCAGTGATTCTTAGAAACTAAATATTTGCTCACAGAAAACCTGAGAGAATCCCCATGGCCAGCTCAGCCTTTTCCCTGAAAAGCTCTTTCTGCATCCAGACAAGGGAGGATTCATAGAGGGTAAATCATCTGCTTTGCACAGGAACTGCAGAAATTCCTCCCTTCCAGGTCTCTGGGAAGGGAGTTATCCCGCGATCACCCTGCCCTCCCTCCAACCCCAACATAAACATTTCCCCACAGCACACAGATACCAGTCAGAGCATCCTATAACTACAACGCCCAAAAATCCTGCACCTGCATGACTGTGGAACCAGCAAAATGTAAAGCAACTCGCACCTAATCTTCCCACCGAGGCAGGAAAGGTGGGACATTTCGTCTTACCTGAATTTAGAGAAGTACAAGAAAGCCAGAAATACTCGATGCTGAAGCTCTGCTCAGCTCCCTGCCAGGGATTTGTGGACAGGACTGATGGGATATCCATTTAAATCTGTAGCAGAGCACCCTGCCACATTACTGTTTCACTGACGGTAATTCCATATTATTTTTCTAAACTAGGATAATCTTCACATTAAGCACAGGGAGAGCACATGTTTGGAAATCGGTACCTTCGAGGCTGTCTTCCAAAAATCAGCTTCAACCCATTCTGAGTGGAAAACACCCCCAGAAGTTTTAGGGTCCCCCAAAAACCTCCCTGGTAGGGCTCTAACTCTTAGACCGGAAGTAACAATTATCTCCTAAAAACATCATCGGCCAAAGGTCTGAATAAAATAACCCAACCAACTACGATCTAAAAAATGGCTGTTTCGTGATTATTTCTTTTTTGCTCCTTCACCTGCCTTCTTTCGCAGGTTTTTTTGGTGTTAATTACTGCTCAAAACCCCATTTGTAGAAATGTAAGCCCGTGCAGAGGCAGATGATGGCTTGTGCTGGACTGAGCAGACATTCCACACCTCCGTGTTGGGGTTTGTGCCTCACAAAAAACTTGGGAGAAGCCAGAAGAAGAGAGAGAGGACAGGGAGAGGCGCAAGTAAGAATTATTTCCCACTGGAGGCCCTGGAGTGTCAAGTCAGCACATTTAAATAAAATTAATCTTGCCAGCCACTGGTACTTTAGCTCTTTCAGCAATGCAGGAATTAGTCACAGTCAGAAGCTCTTCCAAGGGGCACAACATCTCAGGAAAAGCACGAGAGGAGAGAAAGGAGTGGGGGCTGAGGCACAAGGTGGGATTGCAGCTCCTTAGAGGATGTCACAGGGGCCTGTTTCAGAGATCCAAGGGCAGTTTGCATTTAAGTGGCAGCTTAAATTGGGGAAAAAAACCATCTGCAATAGGTAGCTTAGTTCCACAGGATCCAGGGAGATTCCTTGCCTCGTGATGGATGAGGCAAGGGCTGCTACTCCCCAGGGAGGAGGTTCTGTACTCCAGGGAAAGCACCAGGCACTGCATTAGAAGCACAAAAAGCTCATGGTAATATTCAAAGAGTCCAGAGCTCAGAGTCAAGGTGTCT
Organism: Sclerurus mexicanus; assembly: GCA_013396755.1. Taxonomy (NCBI): domain Eukaryota; kingdom Metazoa; phylum Chordata; class Aves; order Passeriformes; family Furnariidae; genus Sclerurus; species Sclerurus mexicanus. Next base: position 300,786 of record VWZF01004879.1, on the reverse strand, counting down.
CTGATAAACCACTGCCCCAGGAGCTGCAATTTACAGCCAAGGAACACGGGATGTTTCAATATTAAGAAGACAGAAACAAACAGCTTTGGCATCAAAGTGTCACATCGCTTTGTCACGTGTTTTACTCCACTTTATTACCCTAAATTCTGCCTGAACACTACTGAAAAGCTGCTCTGTAAAGGAAATACTTCATGAACACCAGCTAAAGATGTCAAAAAGCAGACCATTTGTCAATGCAAGTCCCAGGAGGGCATCCCAAAGGGCAACATTCCCATCTCCTCTCTTTAGGATACAAGGGTTAATACACTGTATTCAACCTCTGAACATCACGGCTCAGACTAATTAGTGTGCACAGGGAAAGCAAATTAATGGCTGTGGGTAGAAAGGAAACAAGTGTCTACTCAGAGCCTGGTTATTTACCTGGAAAAGCCACATCCGAATTAGAGCTGCAAACAGTAATTAGAGCTGTTCAAAGCGAAGACTTTTTATTAAGGTTGGGCTTCTTCAGTCTCTTGTGAAGAAGTGCAACTTAATAGCCCCAAAATTACTTGGTGGTCTTGAGGGAGGGGGGAAACCCTATAGAAAGGTAAAAGCCTCAGCACAGGGGGAAAAAAGTGTTTATCATTATATCACACTCTTAAGTAAGGGGAGAAAGTAACCTTGCAGGAACAGCACTGAGTAAAAACAGCATCTTTGCACCAAAGTTCCCAGAATATAAATCAGGAACACAGAAGTCACCGAAGCACTTTGATGTGCCATCAAATTCCTGTCCTTATTATAATAATAATGATAGATGGCAAAGTGGGCTGTGAGCAGATGACAACAGCTCAACTGCATCCTATTTTTCATCTGCTTTCTTCCCACTCCCATTATTTTTGATTGTCTGCCTGGAACTGTCCTTCCCCTTTAGTTCGGGAAATCACCAGCTTCCCAGTGAGCCAGTGAGATTTATTTATACGGATCACCAAGCTACGGGGTTGACTTTCAATATCATACACCTGAAACCTCATTAACTGATTTCAAAAACATGAAAATTATACTTACAATGTCCTTTCAACCTGATATTCTCCAAACCTACGAGGAATCATACAGGTATTTTTCACAGCGAGAGCTGGAAGGGTTTTGCATTCAGGTGATGCACAATAAATCAAAATTTCTCTACCGAGGACTCGCAAGAAGGATTTCCAGCTCTCATGTTTATGCACGAGCTCTTCCTGCATCTCAAACAGTCCAGAGCAGAAGTTGATGGACTCAGCAAAACACCAGACACAGTAAGAGCAGCAACAAAAACCAAACAAAAAACATAGTATTTTATTCTATTTTCATAGGTTCTATTTCTTCAAACAAGCTCGAGGGTGAGGGGAAGAGCCTCACATAACTCAGAGATCACCACAACTGACAATTAAAATTAAGGTTCAGGCAGCACGAGATGAACTCAGAGCTGGAGAACTGCTGTAAACACAACCCATGAAATGCAGGTTCTAATCACTTAAGATTAAATAAATTTCATGCTTATTCCTTCCAGTGGTAAGCCAAAGTGCTCACTAGCAGGTGAGTGTCATTGTATTTAATAAAGCGTCCCAGAAAACGCCTTTTTCAGGGCAAACTGGGGCCAAAATAACTCATTTAGTAAATATTATAAACTACTCCATTCTCATAAAAGGCAAAAGAAAAGGGAAGTACGTTTGAGAACTAAATTAGTCCATCCTATAAACAGGAGTCATGGGATACTGGTTAGTATCACAAAAACGGAAAGCACGGCAATGAAAATGGAAAGCTTCGTTATTATTTTTTACTTCTTTTCTTTAGGAAAGCTCAAAGGAGGCAGAGCAACAGAGCTGGGATGAAGAGAAATTACCAGGAAACAGCCAGAGGGGTTTCTCTGTGGGGTGTTCAGTGGAAAGGGGGCGAGGGCTGACTTGACTCTTTAGCCAAGGAAATGGGGGAAATGTAGATTTGAGGACTGGCAGGGCTTTCCACAGCCAGGTCCCTCCGACTCCCACCCAGCAGGGTCCCCACGCCCTCCAAAGTGGCTTTCAGCACTACCACAGGAACACAGCTTTTGCCATGTGCCCACAAGCCATGTATTTCCCACATTCCTGAGGCTGTAAGAAAGCTTGGAAATGTTGATGAGTCAGAGCCGTGCTTGGAGTACTGTCAGCTCCTGACGGAGGCAGGCAGAGCTCCATGGCCAGTTTGGACACACAGTGAAAATGAAGATGCTCCCAGGATTTGCTTGGGCAGTGCTGAGCCCACCTAGTGTGGGAATCCTGCCCTGGAAACTACTGTGGTGCTCGGACATTGTTATTCCAAGAGCAAACAGCCCTCCTCGGTGTGCTCTATCACATAAAATGTCAGGCTAATCATAGCAATTCAGCTTTACCAGTGTTGCCAAACCTCCTAAATGGGAGCAAAAATCGGGAAAAGAGTGTTGAGGATGAGTCAGTTGCACACCTACCGCCCTTTGGAAAGGGTAAATGAAGAAATTCATTCCATCTGACTGACCACAACAACAAACAACTCCTTGGGGAGAAAAGGGTGCTTGCTTTAAATCCCAAAAACTCCACACTTAGGTGTTGCTGCCCATTCCTCTCCACTGAACCAACCCAGGGGACATGCCTTGCTCAAAATCCTGGCTGCCCTGCCAACTCAGAAGGCTGCAGGGTGTCATATCCTGCCCCACTCAACCTGGCTCGGCAAGCAAAAGGAGCGCTTTGTGGAAGTGTTTCTTTAAAATTACTCTCCTGAGCTTGAAATGCCAACAGGAAGTATGGAAATGGTCGTTCCTACACACGCGAGTGACGGGCTGAGTCGAAAGTGGGATTTATTTCTCAGGAGTACATGTGCAAATCTGAGTCACGTTCCTCATCTCCGGACAAAAAACACTCTTCAAACAAAATTACACACCATTACTCCATTCAGCTTTGTGGGCAGAGAAATCTGTGGCTTTTTGGCTTCAAGCCAAGGCTCTGTTTTGGGCCCTCAGCTCTTTGTTACTTAGCAATGGGACTCTCCTCACCCGGCCAAGGCTCTGGGAATGGAGGTTTCAGCACATGCAATGGTTTCTCCCTCCGACCACTTCTCCAGGTGTCAGGTCCTGCACGATACAGGGCACAGATCTGCTGAAGGAAAGCCAAACAACACTCCCTCACAAGTTTAAAAGCACATAATAAAGTGCAGGATAAAGCACAGGAGTGGCTCACCTGGAGCTTGCAACCAGAAGGGAAAATTCTGTAATATGTTCCTTTAATTTAGAGGGGAGGACTCGGAGCTGGTTTCATTACCAGAAATGCACACTGCTCATAATACAAAACTCTTCCTTTCCTAAGACAGAGAGCAGATTTACTTCTCTTGAATCCCTTACACCCTGGTCCAAGGGAAGGATCCTGCTCTCCTCAATACAACACCCCCAAACTCTGGAGAGACCACACAGCGCTGTGGTGGTGTAATTATCCAATCCAATAAATATTTAGACAATGGAATGTCTGTTATCACTGCCTTAGGAACAGGTCCCCTGAGCACAGGAATAGCCCTGCAGCCAGCAGCCTGGAGAGCTCTTCATGCATCACAAACATGCCAGGCTCCATCATCCCACCAAACATTCAACTCGCCCTTTCCCCCTCTGCAGGGAGCCAAGAGGATTTCCCAAGTCACTTGGTGAATTAGAGCATTTTCATTCCAAAAAAAGGCATCACGTTATTTTTCCCCACCCCACCCCAGGGAATCTCTGCACTTTTTCAGTCTGCTGTTATTTCAGGGAGAAATTCACTTTCTCTGCCAGCCTTCCCTCCCATATCCCCCCCCATGCAGGAATCTGTGCCATGTTTCGGACAGGTTTCCAATTAATTTAAATTACTACTAAAAGGTGGCTGCTGTATTGCATATTGACTGTGCCTGAGTTTTGTCTAGAAGCAGAATACACGAACGGGACATGGTATATCAAATTATTCTCAGTGGTAAGCATGAACAATGACAGAGCAGTAATCACACAGGACAATTTGAACATAAAACCTCCCAGCCAGCCCCCAGCGATTGCTTTCTAAAACACAACTTGAAGAAATCCTGTCTCCCCTTTGCGCAGCCTGTTTTCTCTTAAAATCTTCATTTGTCATTTTTGGGAGTTGCTTTGCCAGGCAGAAAAACTCAGTGTCGCTTAAATCCAAATATCTAAGAAAAACGACACCTCTGAATTCTGAGGATGTATTTTTAAAAAATGGTGTAAGTGGGATGAATAACTCCATTTCCTTTTCCAATAACGTGTCACAACTAATCTCCTTCATTTCCAGCCATTCCTTGGAGCCCGCTACTCTGATTATATTTCACAAACCTGCACTCTGGGCAACGAGCATCCCTTTGCTATTCCTTCTACAGATTTCATGTTAGGGAACCAAAGAGAGCACAGCATCACTAAAAGCCATTTTTGGCAGAAGAAAACAAGAGTTTAAGACAATAAGAGAGGCAGTAGTATGTAAGTCAAGTGAGAGCTAAGTGCAGAGATCACAGACTGGTTCGTGTTGGGAGGAACCTTAAAGACCCTTTCATTCCAACCACCCTTCCACCGGCAGGGGCACCTTCCACTGTCCCAGGTTGCTCCCAGCCAGTTCCAGAACCACATTTAGGGAGCACATTTTTCCTTAGCAGCTCCCAGGGATGGTAATAACTAATGTGAGCTCATCCAAATAAACTCACTCTGTGGCTTAAGGGAACGGGGCATTCTTTGGAACAGAGAAAAACAAGGGAAGTTTTGCCTGGCTCAGGGCTTTTCAGGGTAATAGGGTGACACATAACAGGGAAAACAAGGAATAACTTCAGGGCTCGGGATGACAGAAGGAGCAGCAACCCACATGCACGCCTTGGAACCTGCATGATGAACACAACTGCAATTGTCACCATAGCACCGTCCCAAAACCCTCTCAAAACACCAGTATGTTCCACAAATCTTTGTTCCTAAACCCCATAAAGCTTCCTAGGCTACGACCTCGGAGTGAACTGCTTATTCCCAGCAGGCTGCAGGCCAGAACACAAGGCTGACAATCCCCCCTGAGCAGTTTTTTATGGTGGTTTGTCCCTGGTAGATCCTTCCCAAGTTACATATCTGAGAAATTCAAGTTTTATTTATTTCAACAAGCAGTTTCAGTGACTGAGAGTTCCCACACTACACAGCAGCTCTTTCCTCCTGGGGAAGCCCACAATAAATCACTGAAACGAGCTCTGAATTTCCTAATTCCTTAGGAGCTGCCAAGAATCCACAAAAAGACAGTGGACATGCTTTGTGTTTCACGCGAGCCATTAGTGATACCCCACAGGCCTGTCCTGCTGGAAACTAATTCCTCATCGCACTCAAGAGCCACATATTCTCATCTTCATTAAAATGACATCTCATTTTGATGACCAATCGAGGCTTTAATAACAGGAAGAAAACCCTTGGCCAAATCTTTAATGGGAAAAGGTCAAGTCGTTTTCATCATTAAGTACTCCAGGCCAAAACAGAGCGCTCAAAGCCAGAGCACTGGAGTTTGCCCTCAGAAAGCCCCCAAATAGGATGAAATGCCACATCAGCAATATCACAGGTAGTCTCTCAGCCCAAGAGCACCTCAAGCATAAGAAGGCTCAAGGGCAGTTCCTCCTCCCACACAGGGCCTCGGGAGCTGAAAGCAGCAGTTGGGATTTTGGGAAGAGTGCCCACCAGCTGACACTGAAATAAGTGAATAATTTAAAAAAAATAAAATAAATAAAACCTATAAATATAACAAACCGCCTGAAACGTAAAACGGTTTCTACCTCTCCACAGACCCACAAGTAGGAGAATCATTTAGCTTACAGATCTGTGCAACCTCAGTTCCATTTCATAGAATGGCAAAGGGGTGACTCATAGCACAAATCTGAAATGAAGTCATCAAAGTTGTGTTTCCCCCTCCAGACTGGGTGGGACCCAATGTCACAGAAAGTTTCATCTTTAAGATGAGTCTTAAAACAGCTTTAGAAAATCAACTTCCTTTTTTTTTTTTTGTCTTTCCCTTTTTGGGCTTGACTGTGCTAAGGAGAGCTCAGCTGGGGACACTCCCCATGTTGAAAAAGAATTGCCCTGAAATTTTTGTATTAATTACTAGATCAACTTGACCATGATGTAACTTCCTTTCTTCTTTTCCCACCACAGACCCTAATACGAAGCCTTGACTATTCCCACGGGACAAATTATAAATAAAAAAGGTAGTGTCACCAAACAACTGCTAAAAAAAAAGCCAAACCAACACCTAGTCCTCACTTTCACATAGAGAGAGCCTTGAAAGTGGTTCTCTGGTTTGCTACCAAAATGAATACGAGCAAGAGAATACGTTGGCCACTTTCATACACCAGAAAGAGGAGGGTTGGTGGAAAGACCCATCTTTACAGTTAAACCATCTCTTCCTTAGGGCTCCCACAACCTCATAAATGCTCTGCTGGGTTGGTATTTACCTATACTGCAGTTCAAGCCACATCCCACCTTCACTTCCAAAACGAGAGCAGCTGCATCTCTCCCTGGTGCATCCCCGTGCTCCTAAGGATGTCCCAGCATGGGAAGCACTGGAAGCACAGCCAAAGACCCAGTGAGAATAATTGTTTTATGCCCTTCCAAACCACTGAAGTGCCACCAGCCCCTCGACTTTTTAATCATTCCTTTGAAAACCACAACCAGCAGCGAGCAAGGTCAGGAGAGCAGCAGTTCAGTTAATTAAAGCAGCCTGCCAGTTCCCATCCTCAGCAAAAACACACACCAGAGCCTTCCAGGTCTCACCATCCTCACAGCCACTCACTGCCACCACCTGAGCTCGGTGAGCCCCAGGCTTCACTTGGTAAATCAATTGGTTTCTCCCATCCCACGACACCTTCCCTTGGCACGGAGCAAGATCTTTGCAGGATACACTCTGCCGCATCCTCAACACAGGGCTGCCTGCACCAAAATCCTACCTGGCCCGGAGGATGGACTGACACAAGTAACCCTGGTCCCACCTGGAGCAGAGAGAAAACCCTGCAGGTTGTCCAACACCTACTTGGAATCTGGCTGCAGTTCAGCCTGGCGCAGCTTTTCTTAGGCTTAGAAGAAGTCACTCAGAGTCATTATTGCTGATGTGCCCCAGAACTGCCAGGATTCACTACCATAGGAATGCCACGTACTGGTATTGGTGCCAGGTTTGACCCATCCAATTCCATTGCAATCCAACATAACCACTGGCTACACACACACACACATCAGGAAATGCAGTAGCAGAAGAATAATATTTGTAGGAAGAAATCCATGAGGATTAGGCATTCGACACACAAAGGAGGCGCGTTCTATTGAAATCCTCTGTCTATCACCACATATTTGAAAGATGTTTATAGCTTGCTTCCTTGTGAACCTTTCTCCCACAGGACCTCACCCACATGGAGCCTTGAGCAGCTGACCCTCAACACCTCCAGCACCCAGAACAAGCAGGAGACAGAGAAAGGGCTTCCCTTGTTTCATAAGGAGGTTTCCTCCAAGGAACCTCCCTCGAATTCTCATTTCTTTGCCATGTCTTGCTGGCACACAGAAAAGGAAACCACACACAGTGCTTTTATTTCACCGCATCTCGCCTGCTGAGATCAACTTTTGCCACTTCTGGTCTTCCCACCAGCAAGAATTACCTCGGCAGGATGAACCAAATTTCCTCCTATGTGACCTCCCAGCTGGGCATCAGAGCTCCTCAGCTCCCTCCAAAGGAGGGAGCACACACAGCAAACATATCAGGCCTCACAGCCCTCCTGCAACAGCATCACTTTCAGAGGGAAATCCACAAATACAAATAATAATCAATTCCTCCGGTTTGCTTATGCCCACTTGGAGACCAATGAAAGAACTTCTCATTCACGTCTCCTGCATCCTCCCCCCCAGATCTCTCACCCCCTTGCCATACTCACGGTCTTCTCCCTGATCCCACATCTCCGTGCTGAGCCTGCTGAGCTTTCCTAACTCCCTTAGGTTTCAAAACCCCTAAGCAAGCTGTGAATGCTTCATTCAAGCCCTAAGACTCTCAACTATTACTGTACTCCCACCTGACTCTTCATAAAACAAATATTTGTTCCAGAGCCTGGCCCCCCTCACCCTCTCTCCTGTTTGATGTTATCCCTACCTCCTTCTTTACACTTTACCCATCTGGAAGGTTTTAAAGCACTGTCATCTCACAGTAATCTGGTCTTTTGGTCCAGTTTCTGCCAGTGTAATTTATATCCCTTTTGAAAGAACTCACCCATAACACCATTCAGCATTTCCACCCTGTTTCAGGAAAGCCCATTCAATTTATCACCTCTGCTAGAAACCAGCCATCCTGAGAAGTAACCAAGTGGAATTTATGGTACTAAAAACAACACTGCACAGGCACATACCTGATATAATCACTCTATTAATTACACCTACATTATACAAACTCTTCTTACCTCTTTCCTAAAACAATTCATAGGCTCAGGAAGCTTATACAGCTCAGTTCTATAATAGAAAAGGATCAATTCTTCATCAGCTGTAACTGATGGATGTGAGCCTAACCTCTCCTAACCACCTCCAACAGCCAAGAGTGACTTTCCCAGGAAATAATTCAGCATTTCACTACTCTTACTGTCGGCAGGGATTCCCAGCACCCACCAAACCACTCTTCTCACACTGTGAGCCCATTATTTCCTCCTCCCCAACACAGACTTGTCTGGTTTTCTGCTTCCTCTTTGCAGCAACCTCCTTTCGATTATCTCTTTATCCTGAAGAGCTCCGGTCCCTGTAATTTCTCCTTGGAGATCATTTATTCCAGGATTCGGCAGCTCTCTGGTCTCTACTCTCTCCCAGTGGTCTGCACAGTGCAGTGTGATGGAGAGGATAACTCAGCTTTGCTGTGAGGAGGTAAACAGGCACATTACAGTCCAAAAGGATCTGCCAGGATACTGGATCCTGATCTGCTCCCTGGTTTCACAGGGATTCCACACCTGAACCGACCTGCAAACAGGCTCCCTGCTGAAAAGACCCCAAACACTGATGACTACAACACCACACAGACAGTCCTGAGCCCAGCTGCCAAAATTCAAGCCAGGAGAGCTTTCTAATCATCAGCCCCACGGGACTCAAGGAAAATCCTCCTCCTTCCCCAGGCTCCCAAGGGAGATGGTTTTGGCAGTCCGATTGTAGTGTGCCCACACCTCACTCACATCTCCTCAAAGTATCCCGGGCAAAAACAAGAGATTCGGAGGATTTTTAATAGCTGGGGTTGGTTTTTTTTGTGGTTTCGGTGTGGTTTTTGTTTTTTGTTTTTGTTTTAAATCTTCTCACACATTTCCTGCTACGCCTTTGCCCAAGGAGCCAAACCAAGAACGAACCCGAGCCTCTGTTAAATGAAGCGCAAAGGTCAACTTAAATTTAGACGAATATAAATTATTGGCCGGGGGGGAGGAGGGGGAGTCAGAGCCATAAAGGAGACAACTGAAGTGATAATTAGGAAAGCCGAAGGGGCTGTGGAACAGCCGAGAAGAGGCTGTTCCACACCGGAGGAGAGCCCAGGGCGGTAATGTTAACCCCAAAACCAAAGTCACACTTCACACGTGGGAAGCGCCGCCACCGCAAACACGGGGCTGAGACACCCGCTGGTACCCACGGACCCTCCGGGGCACCCCAGGACAACCCCGGGGAGCTCCAAGCTGCTCCTGAACACGCAATTCCGGGGGCTCCACGGAGTTTCCCCACGCTGGGAGCAAATCCAGGCGAGCGACAGGTGCGCAGCCTTTCCGGGAGGCGGCTAAAGCCACGAGGGTACCCCGCGTTCGTAAAGGAAAAGGGTAAAAAAAACAAACAACAAAAAAACCCCACAACCCTCCCGGTATTTTTAGCGAACCTTTCGAGCTCCAAGACGCAACAAGAGCAGGGGAAGGCAGAGGGGACAGTGCGGAGGCTCCGGGGGTCGCCCCATCGCCATTCCCGGTGCCTCTCCCGGGCCCTCCCCATCCCCATTCCCGGTGCCTCTCCCGGTATCTCCACTCGCCCCATCCCCATTCCCGGTGCCTCTCCCGGGCTCTCCCCATCCCCAGTGCCTCTCCCGGTATCTCCGCTCGCCCCATCCCCGTTCCCGGTGGCCCCTGGCGCCCCCTGGCGGCCCCGCCGTCCCCCCCCT
>VWZF01004879.1:202193-283563 GCA_013396755.1 Sclerurus mexicanus | reverse complement strand
CCTTCCCGCACAGGCCCCGCCCCTCCGTGCGCGGCCCCGTCCCCGGAAGCGCGGGCGCGGCGGGCTGAGGTGAGTGCGGGGCCGCGTTTGTAACACGCACCCTCTGCCCTCAGGGTAAGACGGGTCTTTGGGCCAGGCCCTCCCTCCCTCCCTACTTTCCCCGGCCCGCGCCGCGGTGGCCGGGCCGTGCGAGTGTCGCAGCTCGCGTGAGTCTTATTTTCCTTTAACTGCGGTTCGCTCAGGGTTTGAGCCCGGCCGGGGGGGTTTGTGTGGGGGAAATTTTGGGGGCCGCGGGCGGTGCGGGAGCGCCTGGGCTCTGCCAGGGCCTGGTTTACCCTGGGCCGGGGAAAGGTGCCCAACCCGAGTGTGGTTATTGGGGCCAGGTTGGGGGGATTGGGACTTGGAGGGTTCCTCCTCTGGAAACACAAGTGCCACCTCAGGCTGTAGTTAAGGGCGCGGCTTGTCTTTAATTGCTTCAGTCAGTTGTTGACCACTTTCCCCCCTGCTGGCTTTATTTGAGGTGCAAGTCTCAAATAAAGGTGGCTTCATGTATTTATTATTCCCCCTCATGTCTTTATTTCAGGTGCAAGTCTCAAATAAAGGTGCTTTCATTTATTTATTATTCCCCCTCATGTCTTTATTTGAGGTGCAAGTCTCAAATCAAGGTGGCTTCATTTATTTATTATTCCCCATCGTGGCTTTATTTGAGGTGCAAGTCTCAAATCAAGGTGGCTTCATGTATTTGTTTTTCCCCCTCCTGGCTCTGTTTAGGTTGCCTTTCGTGAGGTCAGTGCTTGTGAGCACCAAAATGAAGAGGCAAGTTGGGTGCAGCGCATTGCTAGCAGCAAAAAGTTATAATCTTTATCATGGTTTTTCCTTGCCTTTAGAAAACAGCCCTGCAAAGAAATAATTCCCTGTGTTCTCTGTGACTTGACCTGCAAGCTGGGAGCAAATACCTTACAGGTGAGAATGGTGTTGCTGAGTGCTGGGGTGTGCAACTCTCTGCCTGTCAACCCAACCTCAGCTGTGCCACTTTCATAAAGTATTTTAAAAAAAACCCCACAACCAAACCAACCAAAAAAACTCCGTTGTAACTTAGTGTGGTGTGCTCGGTAAAAATGTATTTGAACATGCAGAGAGACCAAGAGAAAACCTCAAGCAAACAACCAAAAGTAAGGAGAGATGTACAGACTGTCTGTGCTTGTCCATCTGAAGCAATAGAGTAATTAATAGCTATACAGAGAGGGCAGGGTTAGATGGGGTATTGGGAAGGAATTCTTGGCTGGGACGGTGGGCAGGCCCTGGCACAGGTTGGGCAGAGCAGCTGTGGCTGCCCCTGGATCCCTAGAAGTGTCCAAGGCCAGGTTGGATGGGGCTTGGAGCAGCCTGGGCTGGTGGAAGGTAAGCTCATGTAACCCTTCTTACTTTACCTGGGGAAGTGGCTTGTTCTCCCCATTTTGTGCAGAAACCTCTGTGGTTTTCATTCTGCTTCCTGAGGTGCCATTGCAATTCCATGCTCTGGAGGGAAAAGAATGATGTTTTTTGGTTACATCAGGACTGTCTGCCTTCCGGGGACCTCTGGAGCTCCCTGTGTGTCACTGTTTTGTGTCATTTCCCTGTCCAGGTTCCTGCTGTGGCTCTGGGGCTCCTGGGGAAGCTCCTGGCAGAGTTTCAGAGCAGGGAGGATCCCGTTGTCCTCAGGCAGTTTAACAGCACAAACTGCAGGACTTGCAAACCATTTGAAGTCTCAGCAAGGCTTTGAAGCAGTGTCCCATAAACATTCCATATTTCAGGTGGTATTTGAGGTGACAGCACCATGGGGAGACACCCATTTTTTTTTTGTTTCTTGGGCAAAATAAGTTCTGTAGCAATCACATTAGGTCTGTTATAAGAACACATTGCTTCATGTTGTTCCACTTGCTGCAGTAACACTCTTGAAATGAGCTGAGACATGGAAATTCTTGGTTTATTCTTCCCAGTGGCTGTACTGGTCACAGTGTTTTAACACAGCTCAGTGCAGTGGGGCTATGAGGATGCCTGTGTACAACAATAAAAATAACTTTATTTGTGTTTATCCCAGGTGCTGTGTGTGTTCCTGTTGGGATGTTGCAGGGGTGGCAGTGAAAAAGTATCTTGGTGTAACTGTGATTTTGGGGAGGGTAATGTTGGTTAGGATAATTTAGTAGGGAACAGTTACCCAGAGTCTTTGAGTACTGGACATCTTTGAGATTAGATTTATCCCTTTTGGGTTTTTTGTTTTTTTTTTAAACAGAATTGTTTTAAGTGTGTTGCAGATAGTGTGGCTTCCTCAAACACAGAGTCATTGAATGGTCTGGGTTGGAAGGGCCCTTAATGATTATCCAGTCCCACACCCTGCCATGGAGGCACCTTCTACAATCCCAGGTTGCTCCAAGCCCCGTCTAACCTGGCCTTGGACACTTCCAGGGATCCAGGGGCAGCCACAGCTTCTCTGGGCACCCTGTGCCAGGGCCTGCCCACCCTCCCAAAGTCCCTCTCCAGCTTTTTCATAGGTACTGAAAGACTGAGGATGACTCTTTATGTTTAGTGTGATGTGTTTGACAGCTCAAGTAAGAAATACAAGGACTCATAGTAGAAACTGAGTAGAGCCTGAGGCACTTTGTCTCCCTAAGCACATGCCATCCGAAGCCTGTGGCAGCTTTGCCTCTTGGTTTTAGATTTAGGATACTTTAAAAGAGGAAAAGTAGATCATACATTGTTTTTCTGTGCAGTTGTCTGAAAAGTCCTTGGGCAGTAAATTCTGGGTTGTGTTTGTCTGCTACCATGTGTCTGGGAATGCAGTGACCACTTTTTTTTTCCCCCAAGGAAACCTGCAATGGAGTTTCCTCCCATGCATTCCAGATTTAACCTCTGAGAGCAGCTTTTAATTGCAGTCGCACTACTGGAAGAGTTCCTCTATGGATGTGGGGCAGGAGAAGTGTGGTCAGACCAGAACAGTGATTCTCAGAACTGGGAATTTTGAGCTGGGCCTGGCCCAAGGTGGGAATGTGCAGCTGCTCTGTGGTGGCCCTGACTGTGTGGCCTGAGCTGCTTTGTATAAACAGCCTTTGCTTCTTTACTGGGTTTCCTTTGTGTCCCTGCAGCCTGTGGCAACTTGTCTTGTCACCTTTCCTCTACCCTCCAACAGAACAAATTGGTGCCTTCAAGTAAACTGGTTTTCAGGTTGTGTGTTTTACAATAGAAAAAAAGCTGACTTGTCTGGAGCAGGGCTTTTTCCTGAGTCTCCAGGGTCTCTCAAGGTAAAATTCTTGGTTGTTTCTCTTACCTTTAGCTCTTTGAAGTGAAACCCGAGATGCTCAACCCGAGACAACAAGACAGAAGGTCATGGCTTGAGGGGAGCAGCTGACCTGTACTTGAAACAGGAGCCCCGGGAATCCCTGGGGCTCCATAATTTGTAGTGCCTGTGATGCAGAGCTGCCCTGCTGACCTGGCTGTGTTCTGTGCCACCACTTTAACAGCTCTGTTTGCATTAGTTTGCTGCCAGCTTTGCACCTCTGCCGTTTTTGCTTCAGGAGCTACAAGGGCAGTTGTGATTTTTGCCACTCAAATCTCAGCTCTGATACAGACACATCCCTGCCTGCCCACCGTGGATGGAGCTAAATGTTTGCTGCTGGCTTTTTCCTGCTGGAACTGAGCTCCTCAGGTTGTGTTCTAAAAGCACAAGGCGCTAGCCACGCTTATCCATGTTCTTTTTCCCCTCTCTTAAGTTCAAACTAATCCAATAATGTGTTGCTGGGAAAGCAACTGCAGCAGTTTGGACTTGCTTTTCCTTTTTTGGGGGGGAAGCAGCACTGTGCTCTTCTGAATTCCCAAGCAATCACCATCTGGCAGACGAAGCACAGATGCTGTGAGTTTTTATGATTGTTTCAGTAAGTTGGGTTTTTTTTATTTCAAGTTTCTTTGGATGTGTGCCCCTAAAGTGTGGCTCTTTGGGCAGGAGAGGTGTTTGCTCTAGGAGGAAGTTGTCTGGCTGGGGTGGGAGATGTTTCTGTTTAAAATGCAACATGGGGTATCTTTTTGCCTCTTGTCAGAGAAGACTTCACTGAATCAAATTCTGAGATCATCTGCTGCCTGTCTACCTCCAAAGGGAAATTTGTCTCTTGTTTCTGCAGATAACTTAAACCTACCAAATTGTCACTTTGACAGCCTGAAGAGGCTTTTGCTTTCTTCTCAGACCAGTTAAATTTTTCCTTTCCAGAATTATTTTCCTGTGGAACACATGTTTATTCACCAGGTTTTTTTGGAGCCAAGTAAGTCATAAACATTTCTCAAACCTAACTGCTCTGAACTGGTTTTTGTTTGTTGCAAGGTACACACAGGAAGGTGGCACTTGGCTGGAGAAAAGGCAGGAGCAGGAACTTCAAGGAGAGTATTTCCATTTAGCACAAAAGTTAGGAATTCTCAGGAAAATCAGGTCTCATGGACACAGATTGTGCAAGGCAAGTTAAATCACTTGGGTCATTAAGCAGATGTATTCCTGCTGGCTGGAACTTTGAACAGGAGAAGGCCCAAGTGTTGTTTTCTGCCCCTCTGGCAAACCTTTGCTCCTCAAATCAGTGTAAAAATGCCTCTGCTCTGGTGCAGCTTCTCCTTGGGCTGGTTGATTGTTTGGCAATAGTGACTGGAAAAAGAAGATTTCACATTGGGCTGATTAAGGTAGAAGTACCAGGGCCTTTGTCCTTAATAAGGCTGAGAAGTTTTTTGGTTGCGTTTTGTGTTCACAGCTCCCCTAATTAACCTCTGGCTTCTATGGAGTTTCTCAGGGCTGAGGCTTCCTGTAATGTTTTCTAGGTAGAGAAGTCCAGGGAATACCCTGCATTTTGGGTGGAGGAAGGAAAAGAAAAGCTTTAAGCAGGAAAAAAGCAGCATTTGGCTTTCATTTCCTTAAAAACCTACAGTGCATTGCTGGAGTCTGACTGTCTGAAGCAGCAGGCAAATACTTCATCCTGGCTGAAGGTGCTATTTCAGTGCTGCTGCAGCAAATGGGACCTGTTCATTCTGTTTGAGTACTCTCATTTTTCATTTGATTCTCAAAAGCTTCAGTTGGTGGTGGCTGCATCCATCCCCTCTCAGATCCTCTGGCCACTCAGCTGGCCCAGGTTAGATTTGGGATCACTCCTGAGCTTGCCAAGTGATGTTTCTTGTGCCAGTTTAGCTGGCACCAAGGTGTTTCCCCAGCGTGTGAACACTCCTGTCTCCCTCTCAAGGTAAGACCAAGCCCAGGGTAACTCCTGACCTACATCCTTATTAATAATCTAGATGTAATTACTAATAATGCTTTATCAAAGCTAAATCCAAAAGCTTGTGTGTGTCTTTGCCACACATCACCTTCTCTAATTGGAACTGAAAATCAGCACCACTATTTGGCAGAGTAAAGCAGCCTGTGAGGTGAGGGGTGGTGGGTGATGGCTGGGTGTAGTTACAGAGGTGTGGGCTGGGAATTGTGCATTTTCAGGGTTGAGGATTTCAGGACAAGGTGAAACTTTACTGCAGTGAGGGTTAGAAAGAAATTGCCAGGCTATGCCTTGGGTTTCTGCACTGATTTCTGCTTCATAGACTCTACATCAGTTTGAATCATGCTCCAAAACAAATGCGGTTCCCCTCTGCAGCCAAATTAATGTGATCAAATATTGTCCCAATCTCCCACCTGAGGAGAAATTGCTTTTGCTGCTAGATTTCATTTTCATTCCCCATGCTGATTTATGTACCTTAGTAGGATAATAACTTCAATAATGGGAGTAATCCTTTATCTGAAAATTGCACTGGGTGAGGTGAACGTTTGGAGGGGAAAAGAGCAGTAGCAATTTGGTCTGTCTTGGAGATGGGGGAGGTGGTGGATTCAGGTACCTCAGTAGCTGGAATCCACCTCCAGGCACCTCTTGTAGGAATTACTGTCATAGGAGTTTCAGGGAGTCATAGGATCAGCATGGTTTGTCTTGGGCAGGGACACCTCCCGCCAGCCCAGGTTGCTCCAAGCCCCGTCCAACCTGGCCTCAGACACTTCCAGGGATCCAGGGGCAGCCACAGCTTCTCTGGGAGTTTCTCTTGCTGGAACCAGTTTGTAAATGAAAAGTATGGAGAACTTGGGGGAGGAGAAGCCATAATTAATGATGATGGTGGAGCCAGCAGGTTTTTTGGCTATGAGGGGGTGTTTTTCCCCCTGGTGTCTGAGATTATTTTTAACTATCTCTAGTGTTAATGGTGAAACTTCCCTCCTGATCGCTTCACCTTTTCCCTTGCATCTTGACTTTTCCTTCCCTTTGGATTTGTGATGCTTTTTTCCCCCATTTTAATTTTTCCTTCCCAAAAATCCTCTTCAGAAGATGGGGACAGGAGAGCTGGGAGCTGCTCTCTCAAGTTGCTGGCTCTGTTCTTCAGGGCATCGCACACCTCCTGGAGCAGCTGTCTCTGGCTTCAGTGAGCAGGGTGAGGGATAACTGACAGCCAGGGGCTGAGATGGAGACAGGTGAGGAATTTTCATACAGCATTCTGCTGGGTCAAGATGTCTTGATGTGCTCTGGCAACATCACACTTTGCTTTTTAATAAGCATACGGCTCTAGAAGTTTGAGTTCTTAGTGACTCCATCTCAGCCAGTCCCTGCAGGAGTTTTTATGACGAAGTAGTGCCTCATAAATGCAAGGTTTTTTTCTTGCTGCATAACAGTATTTTTAATTTAAATTTACAATTGACATTCCAATGTGACTAATGCCTAAGCTTCCCATGTCCTAGTAAAATTGTTCAAATAAAAAATGCCTGTGAACCCTTCTCTGATTAAAAATTAAACACCCCTCAGCTTATTTAATTACTGTTCTCCCTCTCACATGCTTGTGCCACTGAGGCCAGTTTTGACATCCAAACTCTGCTTTAAGTGTGTTTCATCTATTCTGGATCCCCAAAAAGGGCTACAAAAGTTCACTGCTGTGGGTACCCAAGGGTGGGAAGTCCCTTTTCCCTGGGCTGGGCTGCTTAGTGCTTTCAGTCTTGGAACCATCAGCCAGTTAGGGGGCTGGAAAAACAGGAGCAAGTCTTTTGGTTCTATTGCTTTGGGATCTGCACTGGAAAAATCCAGGGCTGAACTGCTGGTACTTGGTGTCTCAATTTCCCTGGAGAACAGGTTAGCAGCCGGAGGATCATTGTTTGGGGCAATCAGATATCCACATCAAGCCAGAGTGGATGTAACTGTTGAAATAATTTTACCTCTTTTCTTTCCAAGTGATCTGGATTCCTCCCTTTGAATGGAGCCTGTCATGTCTTTTGATTGTGGTGTTTTCCCACTGGGTTTGAGTCTGGCAGTTGACTCTTCTGCTTAGAAAAGGAAATAGCACCAATATCTTCTGGTATAAATAACAGCAGATGGGTCATTCTGTTCTGGAAAAAAGCCCCAGCTATTTCTTTTGTCCAAGGGTATTGCATTCAGTCTCTCAAAGTGACTGCAGAGCTGTTTTGAGCAAGAACTTAGGACAGGCTTATCTATTGGA
Organism: Sclerurus mexicanus; assembly: GCA_013396755.1. Taxonomy (NCBI): domain Eukaryota; kingdom Metazoa; phylum Chordata; class Aves; order Passeriformes; family Furnariidae; genus Sclerurus; species Sclerurus mexicanus. The sequence continues at coordinate 276,045 of VWZF01004879.1, read as the reverse complement.
AACAGATATAATCTACAGATTCCCTGTAGCAGCAGCACTAGAACATCTTGATAACTTTTATGTTTGCTTATTTTCATTATTTTGGAGTTAAGTACTTGTGTTTTTTTTCCTCTGGGCTACTTTGTTGCAGCCTGTAAAAATAATCCTTTATTACATTAAGTCATAAAGGAATTCAGATTGTTTCTTATTGTGGGCTGTAATCACATCAGTTCATGGGAGTTTTGTGCTTGACCTCAGTTTTATTCCTTGTTCTACTGCAGATCATGGTGTTGAGCTTTTCATTGCTGCACTCAGGGGCAAGATGCTTATTTTTAATCTTTTCAAAAGTGAGCACCAGCTTTCTCAAGTGATCTTGACTTAAATGCCTGGAGCTTTTTAACCAAATGTGCCAAGTATCACGGTGCTTTTGATTCAAATAAAAAGAAAATGGTGAGAGGTTGTAAAAACTGCAGGTGGAAAGCATGAAAAATTGATCTTCCGAAGGGTATTTTTTTATTGTTGTGAGATAAAGATGCTTTTTAATTTAGGGTTAATGTGGGAACTGCCTCTTTCAGCTCTCTCAGGCTAATAAGTGAGCACTGTTTGGGTGAGTGTCCCAGCACAATCAAGGATGGAGATAACTTGGACAAAGCAGGTAATTTAGTGTTTCTTAAGGCTCAGGCAGAGTAAACATTTATGCAGTGTTTATGCTAAAGCCAACAGTCTGAAATGTTGTAAAAATCTCTGCAAATTCAAAAGTGAGCTCTGTGGGGCTTGATTTTTGTTTTGGCTGATTAAATGATGCAACACACTTCCCTCATCCGATACATTGTAGGAATATAAAGCTCTAATTAGGATGGGTGACCCGAGTGGGGAAGGCAACACATGCAGATTTTTCTCTGCATGCGTAACAGAAATTCATCCCTGGAGATGAAACAGGAGCATCAGGTTTGTGTAAAGTGAGATAATTTTAAATTTGAAATAAGAAACGTTTTTCATAACAGTCTCCTGTTGTTCCGAGCTGGAGAAGATTGGTGAATACGTTCTGCCAGCTGGCTGTGTTCCATTAAAACTTTAATTTTAAGCCTGTTTATTTTAAAAGGAGTAACCAGAATGATAATTCTGATTTTGAAGGAGTGCGCAGATGACTGTCAAATGGATACTGTTCAGCTGGATTTGCTGTGAGCACCACGTTTTGTGGTGTTTGCCCATAAGCAGTCAACCTGTGGCTTTGCAAAAGCAAATCCAAACCAGCAGGTCTAACTTGGTTGTTTGCTGGCTGGCAATATGCAAGTAGAATGGCAGGAGTGGGGAATAAAAGGAAAAAACTGAGCCACTGCTCCTCTTCTCTGTGATTTTTACTGGCTCTGGGTATTCCTTTACCATTCTGTGCCCAATTTTAAGGCTGACCCCGTGGTTGGAATAATTGAATTTGCCTCAGTTAGAAATAAAACCTTTATTTCACTAAAGGATGCAGCACATTTTCTTTTCCAAGGCATGGTTTACCCTCCTCTGAGCCACCAGGACTTCTTTGCCTCCTGCAGCTGGTGTGTGATGAGGTGACATTTCCGTGGTTCTGATTTCCCTGGTGTAATTATGTTTAGATCTGTTGCTCTGGTTTCACGTTTGTTCTGGGATATGGGTTGCACTTCACAAGTTTTGGCATTTTGGAACTCACCTTGTACTGCCAGTTGAATCTAAGTGTTTTGCTCCAGGCGAGCTGAAAAAGCCATTCAAGAACAGTGGGGTTTTCTCAGGGAAATTTAAAATGCCTGGGTTGGGTTTTGTTTGGTAGGTCTGCTTGTTATTTGGCTTAATTTGCCTTTTAAAATCCGCCTGTGACTTTCCCTTTGACTAAATGGCTCTTACCTGCTGTGGTTGCTTGTCAGATCTGCCTGCCTCTTCCATGCCTTGACACTGGAGAGGGAAAGACTGCAAATATTTCATGGAATGGTTTGTGTTGGAAGGGGACTCAAAGATCATCCCATTCCAACCCCCTGCCGTGGGCACCTCCCACCAGCCCAGGTTGCTCCAAGCCCTGTCCAACCTGGCCTTGGATACTCCCAGGGATGTGGAAATGGGCAGGAGAAGATTCCCTCTTGATTAGCTGTGCTGGGCAAAAGCTGAGGGGGAATTTGAATACCCCGGTAAGTAGTTGATGTGTCACCCAGGTGTGTGCCAACACCTCACACTGGTAGTGTGCTCATTATTAGACGGGCTGTCTGTTTCCAGGGTGGACAATAAACACCTGTGACAGTTCCTTTCTGAAGCTGTTGTGGTTTGAGGAGAGTCCCTGTGTTGCTGTCCTGACTGCTCTCTCTCCCTCGCAGGATGCTGCGGCTCCGGTTGGTCCCGGTGGCCGCGGCGCTCGTGGCTGTGTCGCGGCGTTACCACGGGGCAGCCCAGCACCCTGGCACCAGGCGTAGGCTCATGGTGGCAGCTTTCGTGGGCACAGCTGCAGCCACAGCCACGGCCAGGTTCCTTTGGCAGAGGTAATGTATGTGTATTTAATTGATATTTTTTTTTTTTTTTGCTGGTGGTAAGTACCTGCAGGTGGGGGGGGCTTTACAAGAGGTTATTCACAGAATCATGGCATGTGCTGAGCTGGAAGGGACCCACAGGGATCATCCAGTCCAACCCACAGCCCCATCCCCAAGAGTCATCCCCTGTGCCCCAGCGCATCATCCAAACCCTCCTGGAGCTCTGGCAGCCTTGGGGCTGTGCCCACTGCCCTGGGGAGCCTGGTCAGTGCCCACCACCCTCTGGGGGAAGAACCTTTCCTGAGATCCACCCTAACCTTGCCCTGACACAGCTCCAGCCCTTCCCTGGGTGCTGTCCCTGGTCCCCACAGAGCAGAGATAAGTGCCTGCCCCTCCTCTGCTATAAGGCTCAAAGCTGTTCTCATAACTGTGGGGAGGAGGGGGATATTTTGCCTTACCTGAGGTGACTGACCCTCACTGGATCCTGGGCCATGTTTGAAAGAAATCAGGGACTCCCTTCTCTGCCCTCATGTGGCACCAGCAGTGTCACTCGAGCATGTGACTGCAGTTAAGAGTCTAAAAAGGAGGTTTCCTGAAGACCTGCACTGTTTCCATTCTAGTTTTCAGTGATTTGTTGCTGGCTGTCTGCTCACCTGTGGCTGGAAGGCTCTAGTTTTAATGCAGGGGGGAAAAAGAAGATGGAAGTTGTTCTGGCTGTTCCTGGAGTTGTCAGACCTGGCTATCTGCTAGAAGGGGTTGCTCAGGCAGAGGGAGAACACAGTGATCCAGCACAGTTTTATGCTGTCTTTTGCTAATAATCTACACTGCTGCAGTACCTCTTTATCCCCACAGTACCTCTGTGGGAATAGCCAGGATAACACCCCTTTTTCAGCAGGGTTTTTCCACTTAAAGCACCCTCAGCATGATCATAAAGTAGGTAGGACATCATGTTTTATGTACAACTGCCTCAGAGGCCCAGAGTTAATAACTCCCCTCCTCTAGCAAGTTCCCTCCTGCTTTTAAAGCCAGTTTTCAGTGTTGCTTTTAGCAGAAGGAAGGTACTTGTGCAGCAAAGAGCTGCTGCTGGGATGTGCAGTGCTAGGCCAGGGTGTTTTCAGAGAGGCATTTTTGGCTCCTGGAGTGCTTGGCTGTTCCTTGGAGGTCCCTGAGCACTCAGCAGGCTTGACCTTGCTCAGCTAAAAGCTGGTAGAAATTAGTTAAAGGAGACCCAGTTCCCATCAGTCTGGAGAGATTGACTTGCTGTTATTATTTGTTTTCCTTTTCCTTGCTTTGTCTCCTTTGTCTTTATAAATTTGTAAAGGACTAAATAGAATTGTACAGACTTTCAAGTTTTCCTATATGAACCATGAAATAAATCCACTCTGTTGGCAACTGTAAAATAAAAGTGCACCCAAGCTTATGATATTAATTTAATTACTTGGCATGAATAAGAGCAGGAACAAAACTGATACATTTGATGTAGAAAATTCTTCATACTAACACTTGTGGAAATTTTAAATGGACTTTCAAGTAGGCATTTTAGCCTTGTTTAAAGAAATGAGGGATGAACTGCAAGTTTCCTTTGTCTTTCCCAGTATATAAATCAGGTGATTAGTAGAGTTTAAGAATAAGTGTAGGTGAATGCAGGATGTTTGTGATGACATCCTGAGTTAGTACAGGAAGTAGCAGTAACTATAATTAATTAGTTGTAACAGGTAAATATGTAAATAGTAAAGGTGTAATAGCCCAAATCAAAAAGCAGTTGAGAGTTTTATGCGTCTTGGGCTAGATAGGTAGAAGATGGTGCAGTGTTAAAGGAAGAGCAGCAATAAAAGGAAATCTAACCTGTGTTTCTTTTTGTCATCTGCATAAAGCCATAAATGCCACAACCCTCCTCTGTTGCCATGTGGGGAGCAGCATTGCATCTCTCAGGACTGAAAAATACCCAAACTTTCTGCTTCAAAGCAGATTTCTCAGCCTTCTGCTGATGGTGAGCCTTGCTAATGGTGGTGCCTGCGTATGAACCTAGCCTTTTCCACTGTTTGGTGTGAGGAAAGACAGGACTCCTCTGGTTGGGTGACTGTCATGTGCAGCCTGAAACCAGCATGCTTCAGATGGATTCTGTAGGATGAACAGAACAAAAGCCAGTGCTGGGATAAGGAAGCCCACACAAAGGTAGAGGAGAAGTCAAGGGCTGAAAAGATATATATGGAAAATCCCATATATGGGTTGTATGGTGCAAGATAGGACAGGCATCATTTGTGTCTTCCTAAGGTGGGAAAGTAAGGTTAGTGGCATCTTCATGTTTGGTCCTTTGCAGGCAGGGTCTTGTTGCCTTCCTTTTCCTCCAGGGGGTCCTACTGCCTGCTTTTAGGGGGTATAAATCTAAATAATTATACAACAGTGATAGTTAATGCTGCTCCCTTTTCCTGTGATGGGAATACTTGAGCAGTGCAAAGAGCTGAGCTCAGAAGACTAATGAAGTTCACCCTTTCTCAGCAGTAACTTAAACTCTGAGGATTTCCAGCTGGCAATAGAAGCAATTAAGTATCTGAGCAGTGGTATAATGAACTGAATTAATTAATTGAAATAAATCTTAGTGCAGGGATTGGTTAATCTAAATGAGGCAGTAATATATGGCAAATACTGAACCTCACAGTTCGTGGGAAGTTTAATGTTTATAAGAAATATTCTGCCAGTGATACTCATGTAAAACTTGCCCTCTGTAGTTCCTAATACCTGTGGAGTGTTGTGAAATGGCTGCAGATCTGTTCTTTATGTCACAACCCTTCCTGGCTCAATCTGTGGGCATGTTCTGGGAGCACTAGAATTGGCATTTCGGTGCTGAAGCTGGTTGATCAGTCTGGTACTGAGTGAAACAAGGCAGCAAAGGCACAGAAGGACCTCTGAAAGCAGGGTCTGACCAGTGCACTTCCTGATGGACTGAAAGTATTTACTTACACTTGATTTCTTCTCCTTCTGGGAATATATTAGTGGTAAGAATAAGGGCAGGACATCTGTGTTGCTCTGCAAGTTGCTTAACAACAAGATCCTTTGCTACCAGTGTGTCTTCCTCTCCTCCTCCATCCCTCTTTCCTTTGGCCATCCTCTGTGCAGGGCCCTGCTGCTTTACTGGAGTTTCCTCTGTAGGAAAGACCCTTTTTTCTTCCTTGCTCTGCTGACCATCACTGCTGTTTTTATTTGTTTTTTCCTCATTGGTGCTTCTGGAATTAATTTTGCAGCCTAGATCAGCCCTTGGCCATGTAGCTGACTCTGAAGTGTTGCAGCCCCTCTGCTCTGGAGCCAGGCTGGGAGAGCTGGGGGGGTTCACCTGAAGAAGAGAAGGCTTCAAGGAGACCTGAGAGCCCTTTCCAGTGCCTAAAGGGGCTTCAGGAGAGCTGGAGAGGGACTGGGGACAAGGGATGGAGGGACAGGACACAGGGAATGGCTTCCCACTGCCAGAGGGCAGGGATAGGTGGGATATTGGGAAGGAATCCTTTCCTGGGAGGGTGGGCAGGCCCTGGCAGAGGGTGCCCAGAGAAGCTGTGGCTGCCCCTGGATCCCTGGAAGTGTCCAAGGCCAGGTTGGACGGGGCTTGGAGCAGCCTGGGCTGGTGGAGGGTGTCCCTGCCCATGGCAGGGGGTTGGAAGGGGATGAGTTTTAAGGTTCCTTCCAATCCAAAGTGTTTTAGGTTTCCATAACTCTGTTTAAGAATGCCTTGCTTTTTTGCAATCTGTCCTTGGGGCTTTAGAGTAATTTGCTTAGAGTACATTTTTAATGGCAGAATTGCTGGAAATATCTTATGCCAGCTGAAACTGAGACTTTAAAAATCTTTGTTCTAGTAAAACAAAGGGAACCACATAAATCATAGTCAAGAGGGGAGAAATGTGTTTTATAGCTATAGATTTGTCAGGTGCTACTTAACCTAATGCAGAAGAGAAAAGATGAAAAATTGTAGGTATTATCCATGTGAGATTATTTTTATTTTTAGACCTCTGCTACATGCCAGAGAGTTGGAGCTAGATGATCTTTCAAGTCCCTTCCAACCTAAACCATTTTGGGATTCTATGATTTTTTAATTTTTTTTTTAATTCTTTATGGAAGGTGACAGACTCAAGAGACTATCCTTGGGACTGCTGCGCTGAGGTTTTTTTCCCTAAGGCTTCCAGACACATTGATCCAGGAGTGGTATCTTGACAGAACAGATGGCTTCTGGCTTTTTTCCATGGACATTGGGGAGGGAAAGGATCAGATGCTGGGGAGTGGCCCCAGTGTGGTGAGCTCTGTTTGGACATGAAAGCAGCATCTCCTGGGTTAAATAACAGATTTCCAGTTTACAAGGATGCTGGGGTAATGTCAGGATTCCTCCAGTGTGTGTGTCATTAGGGCTGACAGCCCTGGGGAAGCAACTCTTTTCCTCTGCAGTCTGTCAGGAGGTCAGCTCTGTGGGGCAGAGAGTTATCCCACGTCATCCAGATTAGCTGGGGAGACTCACCCAAAACCAACCCAGGTTCATCTTCTCCAGAGCTGTCCCCTTTGGGGGCTGGAGCAGAGCTCCTCATGCCCACATGCTGGTGCCTAAACTGGGCTGTGGTGGAGGAGAGCGGGAGAAATGGGCTGGTCTGCTGCCAGGGCAGGGCTGTGGGGCCTCCGAGAGAGCCCTGACAGGCAGCTGTCTCCCCTATTTTTAGCCTTTTGCTGGTGAGGGAGAGAGCAGTGGTGGAATAAATCCTCCCTGGCAGCTGGTTCCAGTGTTCCCCCATCTTTAGCATTAAATGTTTAGTGCATACATACAGGGGTGGGTGTATTTCTATAGATGCTTCTCCCCCTTTCCCACCCTGTGTGTCTCTTCCCTCATGATGGCCTTAAGCATGTCCTGCATCTCGTCCTGTCCTTGCTGGACCAAGAGAACAGTCCCACAGCAGCTGTTTTATATAAATTAGTTACCTCACCTTCCTCTGCTCCGTCTTTCTTGGAGCAGCCTGACTTATTTAGGTCAGTTTTTCCCACACACAGGTTTGTTGTTTTTTTTCTCTCAACCATTCCTGCTGCTCCTTGGTGGGTCTTCTGCAGTTGGTGCAGCTCTTCCTTGGAGTGCCTGGCAGTGGCAGGAGGCACTTCCTCCTGCTGTCTGGAGTGGAAGGATGTGATCATTTCATGGGCTACACTGCAGTCTCTTTGTGTTCTTGGACTTCTTTGAGGCTGTGGCTGGTATCCAGAGCTGTCTCCTCAGTCAAATTGTTCACCTCTGGAATGATTTGAATTTTGGTGTGTTCATTGCAGTTCTTGCCACAAATTTATTGTGGCAATTTATGCCAATGCCGAGCACGTGAAAGGTGAGGAAGCGAAGTAGTCAAGTCCTGTGATTGGGGTGACACCCTGAAAAATTAGGCTGTGGCTCATCATCATCACTGGGTAATTTCTTGTTAGATTTTGAGGGAACTAATTGGGTCGCTGGATATGGCTGAGCTGAGGATGAGACAGAGCTCCCTTGCTGAAAGTTCTCCTGACCCCTGGAGGCTGCCTGTTTTTATGAATGCTGTGTCCAAACTTGCTTTTGCATTCCAACATGAAAGCCCCGAAGTCTTAAGTGGCTCTTAAACCTCTCCTGGATGTCTGCGGATGTTTACACACAGGGACAGAGTGGCGACTCTGAGTCACCTGCGGAGCATGTGTGTCGGGCAGGATTCCTCCCTCCTGCTTCTTGTTTGGTGGCACTGTCTTTGACTCCTGAGTGCCCAATTTGTTGTAAGATCTGCTGCATTTCCTTCTGAGACTAAAAAGCAACTGATAGCTGAGCACTTTTCCCCTGCCCTCAGTATTAGAATAACTGAGCGCTGTTGTCTCTGGCACAAAGCTCTGTGATTTTATTTAGTTTTCTTGCACCCTGTTCTGCTTCTGTCATTCAAAGAAATACAATCCTTTCAAGGGAGGGGTTGTGGTTTCAGTGACTGGAAGACCTGCAGCTGTGGAATGTTGTGCCAGTGGCTGGTGTGAGTCCCAGGATCCTTCCTGGATGTCTAGCCTACAGTTATATCTGCTTGTCTTTCTTAAGGATTCATTTGCTAAGTAAGAATTTAGCACTGTAGTCCTCTGTGGTAGCTCAGTGTGCTTTTAGGGGAGGATGATGAACCTAATCTCACACTTGATTGCTGGTTTTCTTCAAGGATTTAAAGAAGATATTGCTAAGTGGGTGGAAAATAGGCTTTGATTCTAATTCCGTTCACCTGAAGAGTCCAGGATGCTTGAAGCACAGCGGTAGGATTCAGGATCCAGGGCAGCCTTGGCACCCAGTGAAGGGAGTCTTTGTATTTTCCTTTCCGTGCTGTGCAGAGGCTGTATAATAAGGCATTCCAATGGGAAGTCACCCTCATCAAAGGAAGGAGGGTAGGGGGTTTTCCCTTGCTGATGGAAGTTCAGCAGGGTGGGTATTTCTGGAGCTATGGGCTCTTTTCCAGCCATACTCTGGCATCTGCATTGAAAGACTTTCTTTATGTGGGCACAGGATGGAAGCTGCAGTTGTTGGCAACCAAGGATTTTAAGGGGCTGGTGGTGCAGGATGTAAAATACACAGAGCAGCTCCTTCAATGCTTACTTCAGTGAGCAGTTTGGACTGTGGTCTGGAGGTGAGGAGTACCTGGTTAAAACCTTGTTTGACAAGTAGCTACAAACTCAGCCTCATTTTCCTGGGTGCTGCATGATGATGTGGCTGTAGAGCAGAGTTAATTACCTGGATAAATGAGGAGAGGGGCAGAAAAGCTGCCTGTATTCAAACAGCCTACGTGTGTATTGCTGGAGCCAACTGGCTTGACAGCATGATGGATTGAAGGAATGCGTAGGATTTGCTGAGAATGTTTGATTTTCAATTTCATCCATCCCTTCCCTGGTTTGCTGGCTGTCAGTCAAGCATTACAGGAGCAAACCTTCCCTGATACAGCTTCTCAGCATGTTTTGTAGGCAATAGCTTGGCTGTGTAGATAAGCAATTGATTTCCTGTTGCTCTCCTGTCCCATTTTCCCTTAGAGCTACTCGAGAGTCGTGTGCTCCCTGCACGAGGGCTTTCCATGTCAGTGCTGCTGGTGTAGCCTCAGCTGGCAACAGCTTATTTCCAGCAAACTGTGTCAGCCAAACCCACAGCTCCTCAAGGATGTGCCAGTGCTGATTAAACTTTCAGGAAAGGCTTCAGGAGAGGTGCCAGCATGGATGTTGTGCTCCCAGAGACAGATCAGTTGCCTGACTCTTCTGGGAAATAATTGCCCTGTCTTAAGATGCTTGTGGAGGACCCAGGTTTGGATCCCATCTCTGAAAGTTTGGTTCAGTGGATGTCTTAAAAGTGTACTTGGCTGTAAGACTTATAAAAATGGTAAGTGGAGGCTCAGGACCTTTCCAGGAAGGAAAGGCTGGTGTGTGTGTGTGACTCCAGTTTTTGTGAAAAGGCAGCGTCAGTACTGCTCTTCACTCTGCACTTGTGTATTTTGTTACATCAAACCCTTGTGCTGGAGCTGTGTTCTGGCCCTGTGTGGACTAGAAACCTCTGATCCAGTAAGGAGGGAGTTGTCTTTTAGTTTGGTAGCATTTAAATTAACTAAAGGAGCACCTGCCATCATTTCTCCTTCTTGAGACCTGCTTTGCTGGGATGGCTGTGAAGGTGTCTCTGCCCACAACAAGGGGTTGGAATGAGATGATCTTTAAGGCCCCTTCCAACCCAAACTATTCCACGATACTGTGATTTCTGGGGACATGGACTCTTTTCTGTTCATTTTGCATCCCACATCAGTGTTTTCCAGGAAACTGGCAGGATGAAATATGTGTAGCCTTTTGCTTAGAGCTTGAGAGACTTCAAGAAATCTCAGCTTGTTTCTGTTTTTCTCCCAAGGCAGCCCTTTTGGAATAAACTCCCACAGCTGTAAATGACCACATTCATAGTTCCAGGGAGTACCAAAGTGGCTAAGGAGAGGCACCTAACTGCGTGTGAGCCCCATACCCTGTGATTAGTTCAAAATAAATCACCAGGAATGCAAAGTAAATGCAGCTTTGCTTAAGTTACAGGCAGGCTGGGATGTTTCAATGAGCTGTTAGAGCCTTTTAGAAAGGGGAATAATTTTGTCCAAGTGTTGGCTTTGGTGTGTGTGGCATGTTAACAGATCCTGAGAGATTGTAATTTCACTGATGTTAATGTGGCATGAGCTCTATCTGGTTCTAAACCACTTTATAAGTAAAGCATAGGAAGGCCAGAGCATTGTTTGGCTTAGGGATTTATCCTGCTTTTTATTTAATCACCCTATTGCCAGTTGCAGCTCCGGGAGTTGCTCCTGACTTTGAGTGATTTTGAGCGTTGAGTCTGTCTATGAACAGAGTTACCTGAAGATTTCTGTATTTGAACAGCAAGGGAAAAGGAGTCCTGTGCTCTGCCAGTTTTATTTCCACCTTGAGGATAAGCAACTCCAGTTTTGTTGTCACAAATCCTGTAGCAGTGGAGTTTTTAGAAGAGTCGCTGGTGGAAGAAGGAAATAAAACAGCCTGTCAGCTACTGGAGATAGAGAATAAATCAGCTGAGCTGAAGCAAAGGGGCTGTTGGTCCTGAATGCTGCAGTGGTGATGGGAAAACGCCCTCCTATCACTTTGTATATCTTTTGGGGGGAAGCAGAGGTAGAATTCAGTGCTAGAGGAAGCATAATAAGCCCTTCTCAGTGTTTCCTGCACATGTGATTTTTGGGAGGGGGTGCAATAATTCAGTGATTTGGACTGGGGCAACTTACTGGAATTATTAGGTGGAAACTTGATTACAACAGGTGAAAGCACACGGTGTTCCAAGGGAGCTGATCACTGCTTTGCAGTCCCACCTTGAACTGGAAGCAGTGTTTCATTCAGGTGGAGCTTGGCAGGACCATCCTGGCAGCCTTAGCACCAGCTCAGTCCCTTCCTAACACGCTGTTTTCTGTCCCCTATTTGTTCCAGAGCCTACGCAGAAGACTCGTCCTCTGTGAAACACGGCCCGAGGGCAGAGCCAGGGGAGAAGGTGAAGCAGCAGCAGGAGGAGGAGGAGAGCAGCAGTGAGGGCAGGAAGGCAGTTGCATCTGGCGATGAGGAGGCACAACTAGAAGGGAAGAAGAAGAAGCGTTCTGGATTTAGGGACCGTAAGGTATCCAAGGTGGCCGGGTTACACCTGTGGCTCTTCCAGGAGGGACAGCTTGCTCTGTGCTTGTCTTTATTTCCTTTCTTGGCATGCTGCCATGAGTTTCTTGAGGCTGAAACTTGAAACCACCCCCTGATGTCCCATCTCCAGCTGGATATGCAAGAAGTGGCTTGCTGATGGTCAAGGCTCCTGCTTTGATGGCTTTTGGGGTGGTGCGTGTAAAGTAGGGAACTGGGGCCGAAGATTTTAAACCGTGTGGGGCATCCAGCGTGTGCGTCTGAGTCCATCCCTTTATCTGTGAATGTACAGTAGGAAGAAGTAGAGGATGAATTTTTCCTTTAACTGTTCCATGTAAATGTAGCTGTTGAAATACAGCCTCGTTCCCTGTTTGTGGTTACTCCTGACTCTCTCTCAGCTTTTATGCCAATTTGATTTTCAGATCAGACACATTTTCAAGAGAAGGAAAACTCGAGTCATAAACTGTATTGTTGTCTTGTGACCTGTCTTCACTCTTGGGCAATTCCAAGAGCTTTGGGCTCCTCAAAGCTGTCTGACAGCTAGCTTGGTACTCCCTGTAACCACTGTTATTACAGGATATAAGATATCAGAGAGTCCTGTAACTGGGAGCTGGCAGACAATCGTATTTTATTTTTTAAACCTGTCTGGATGTCTTTTATTGGGCTGTGTTGGATGATTTAATATCTTTGCAGTGCCAAAGAGGAGAATGGGAGGAGATGCTCATCACAATTCCTTTCTGTATGATTTGCTCCTGGTAATTATTTGTACGTCCATATCCTGGGGGCTGCATCTTATTAGCTGTTAAATTGTGGATGGTCATATATAGTGTCTTAACAGCTTTTCATGAGAAATTAGGAGCTGTTTCATTTGAAGTTGCTGAATCATTTTTGGTTCCTGGCTAGAGGAAATTACACAACTTGAGATTTCAAGTGCCTTGTGGTATTTGGGGCTCCAAACTCTCCCCTGTTGTGACATGCTGGTGGCAGCTCAGTGAAGTTATGTTGTAAGATGCTGTGCTGAGACATTCAGAATTGCCCAGGAACGTGGGTTCTTGTCTTCTGCTCCTTTTCATGGCAGCTGGGTGTCAGGTGTTCTGACAATTGCAGCTCTTGCCAGTGCCACTCAAGAAAAGCAGGTTATTGGGTCGGTTTTTTTCCAGTGTCAGCAGATGGAGGCAGGTTGCAAAGAGCAAACCACAATGCACCCACACTCTTGCTTTTGGATACACTGAGTGTGAAGGTTGGGTTTTGCCTTAGTGGCTGTTTGCTGTGGGCTGGGCAAGTCAGAGAAGGTTTGTTTGGAGCTGAGGATTGTTACCCTGGTTGTTAGAGATGTGCCTGTGTTGTCCAGCTCTTTCCTTCCCAAGCTAGGCAGGGAGGAACATGGCCATGCTTTCCAAATGAGACCCGAGCCAGGCAATCCCAAAAGGTGCAGTGGGAATGGTGTGTGGCCTGGATCCCTGCTCATTCCCCAGCCTGCATTCCTCCTGCAGCACCCGGCTAGAGAGCAGCAGTTCCACTGGGGAGAGCACTGCTTAAAACAGACCCCATCCTCTTCTTGCCAACACAAGCCTCTTCTCCTCAGCCTGGAGACAGAAAGTGTCTTCTGTGACCTGTGTGCCAAGGTTGCTTTTGCTTCATTCCAAGCAGGATGTGCCAGGCAGTCTCCCAGGTGCTGGTTCCGTGGTTGAGAGGCTCAATGTTTGATCAGCAGTTGCCCCAGTGAGTCACCCCAGGAGGTACCTTTGAATGTGGCCAGCACAGATGACAGAGGAAGGTGTGGCCGTGCTCCCAGGATGTGCTGCTCCCCTAATAAGTTGTGTAGCACATAGGGAATTCTTGACTCTTCTTATACGTCAAAAAAACCCTCAACAAACAGCACCACCCACAGTAAAACCCTTTCCAACTCCTCCCCTAATTAATTGAAAATAGCGTGGGATTTTTATTTCGGAAAAAAAAATAAGCCTAATTGAAAGTGTTTAACACTTGTTTGTTATCCCAGTGTTCCTTTTAATTTAGCTGGTGATTAGTGGTGAAGCAGTAAATGAAGTTTGACATTGCTATTTTAGGTAGTGATGCAGTGAAAGGGCGGTTGAAATATAAACCACTCAGCTAGAGTTGGGGTTGTGTGTGGATGGTTCCAGGCACGTGTTGTCTGTGCAGTGTGTAGGGCAGAAGAAGATTACTCAAGTGCCTGTGTGTGTAGTTTGAAGTCTAATGAGCTGTAATGCATGATGTGGGTGGGCTGATGTGTTAATTAATGGCTAAAAGTGTTTGCCTACAGCACTAGTGCTGCTTTATCAGGATGCACTTGCAGTGTTTGGGTCCTGCAGGTATGTAGCCTTGAGGTGTTAGTCGTGCTGAGCCTTTGATTGTGCATCACAACAGGAAACACAAAGAAAATGCATCCTAATTAATTTACCCTGCTAAGATGTGTGCTGTTGCATGGTCAGAGAGGCCCCTCGACCCTCTGGAATTGCATTGAGATGTTAATTTAGAGCTTGATTTTCATGTCAGCATAGGATTAAGGGTTTTTTTCGCTTTTAACCTGAGGTTTAACATAAACACAGTCTCAACAGCAGCTTCACTGTTAGAGAGCAGCAGGGATTACTTGCTAGTCTTTCTCCTCCAGTACATGCTCTACTAGTAAATGCCAGCAAGGGACTTTTCCCTTTGAATCCCATCATCTTTCTGGAGGTGCCTCATTGAGGCCACAGTTCTGGGTGCAGATGAGAATTTTTGGCTGGTCCTCCTTGCATCGAGGACTGGTGTGGACTGGAGGAAGGTGAGTGGTCACGCGAGGGGCCTCTTGTCTGGGATGATTTTGCGTCCAGATTGTTTTGAAGTGGTGCAAAAACCCCTCACAAGTGGTGGTGTGTGCACCCAAATACACGGGTTCATATCCCCACATGGCATCAGGGCACCCATAGTGTTCAGCACACAGTCTTGAATAAGGGAGTTGTTTCCATTTGCAGCGTTTTAGCTGCTCCCTTCCTGCCGTGGCTTTATGTTCCATGCAGCCTTGAAGCCAGAGGGATGGGCTGGAGCATATTTATCAGCTTTTGCCAGCTGATTAGCTCATGTCAGAGAAAGTGATGTAAGTGTGAGTTCAGCTGTGGGCAAAAGGGAAAGGAGGTGGCTGCGTTTGTGCCCTTCTGGTGGGGGAGCTTGTGGGAGGAGGGGGATTTCAGCTGTGATAAAACAGCTGGTGAGATGCTGAAAAGCAGTTTAGTTTCTGCTGTTTGGTCTATGTTGTGCTGCAGGCTGGGACAGGAGACTCGTGAGCCTCTGTTGTTAGTAAGCTGTTGCTTTGAGAGGCAGATGTGGCTTTTGAGCAACAGACTGACCCTTCCTGGTCTAGAGCTGCATGTCGAGAATTGCATCCTCATGAGTGCCTGGCAGCCATCCAAGGAAGCTCTTTGTTTAGGAGTACCCACAGACAGAAGACAGTATGGCATATGATCCAGGAAAGGGACAGTATAAAATGGACTCATCGCTTCTTGTGATAGTTCTGCTGGGCTTGAGGGTGCAGCGTGGCTCTGAATGGGCTGTGGGGAGAACTGCTGTGCCCAAAATCAAAGCAAAACATGGACTGCTGAGCAGCCATAAAGCAGGGGCCTTGAGGATTGCCCTGAGCTTGTCATAAGAAAGAGCTGGCAGTGGAGTAGCTGCACTGGTGAGGAGGAGTCTCAGTGAAGATGTCAGAGGCAAGAGACAGCACGAGGAGGAAAGCACCTGACAGCAACAGGCCTGTCAGAAGCATCTTAGCAAGGTCTAAAAGTAGATGCAGAGAGAAGATCCCTCATGGATGTGAAGCCAAATGAGATAAAATGAGATAGGGTTTTACTGGCAGAAACCTTTAGGGCTCATGGCTCTGGTGCAGCAGTGGAGTTGTCAAGTGAAAGAGGTGCAGCTTGCCCAGCTGGCCTGAGGGAAAGCATTTGATAGTGCTGTGCAAGAATTTTTTCCCCAGGCCTGGAAAATTGGGCAGATGAGTTTTTTAGCTAGAAAGCAGGCTGTGTTGAAGGGGTGTCATGGATGGAAGGAGCTGGTCATGGGCTGTGGTGTCTGCCCTTGGCTCCAGACTGGGGCTTGGTCGTGTTGGGTTTAGTTGTCCTACTGGAAGGTAAAAACACCCAAGTGTTTCTGGCTGATTAAGGTGGGTGGGCTGTTATTCAGGAGATCAGGGCCTGCAGCCACAGGTCAGATGATCAGTTTGGCATGAGAAGTTGCTCCCTGACAAGTGGGAGCAGTAGACAAAGCCAGAAAGGGCTGGGAAAGTGAGTGTCATCTTTTACTGCAGTTCAGCTGATTGACAAGGACTTGTAACTTGGCCATAAAGCAATTGCTCTTGATCCAGTGCCCTTATCTTTAGGCAACACTGTGGACTGAAGCAATAAAAACCAGATCAGATTTGTTGATTAGAAGTGCAAAAGGGCATGGGGACAAAAACTTTCTGTGCAGGAAAGAGGGATCTGGCTGTAGTGGTTGGTGCAAGGACACGTGAATTATGGAGAAGCTGTGGTGATGCAGAGAGCAGGGGGAAGAATGCTTTAGGTATTGTCAGTGTAGATAATGTCATCTGTGGTTGTATTTGCTGGAGATGTGAGCTGGACAAATGTAGAGGAGAGGCTTTGCTTTCCTGTAGTTACTTCACCAAAGCCTGTCTTGGGGGATTAAAAACCTTTGGCTTGCTTTATCCTAGAAGTAAGCAAAACTGGAGAGGGTGTTTTCTGTCTGATAAACATCAGGGTGAGGATGATTTTGGAGGTAAAGGACAAAACAAACAGGTCCTCAAACAGGACCAAAGCCAGAAATGATCTACAGCTGCCTTGGCAGGACCCTTGATCTTGCCTGTTCTCTTCCATCACATCATTGCTTGGGTTTCTTTTTTTCTCCTGTGGCTCTTGGCCAGAAGTACTGAAGGTTTCAAGTACATTATGGACTGTTAAACATGGCATATGATGCAGGAATAAAAAGCTGAAGTGAGGAGGAAAGTTTTCTGCTCTAATACATGATGAAGTGTAGGTCTTTTTGTGCCTTTTTCCTCCCCTGTGGCCTTTCATTATTTTATTTAGAAAAGCTTTCTGTTCCCTTTTGATTAATTCCAGTTGTGTATTGGGGAAACTGGTTCTAGGTACAAAATAATCACTCCTGGCAGAGCTAGCAACAGGCAGATTGGTGGGGAGAAGAGGACTGAGTTTCTGTGGAATCCTGCCAGTGTGATAGAAAAGAGGAAAAAATGAGCTTGGGTGACTGCACAACCAGATGCGGCTCAAAGTAGTTTTTTCCAAGACTCTGCTTGCAAGTAAAGGTTTCTCCCAGCTCTCCAAGGCTTTTACTTCATTTATTAATCACAAATCAAACCCTTCAATGCTGTGGTTAAAATGGTGAGCTGCTTTACATTCACAGGCCAGTGCCTTTCTTTTTTTTTTATGCTCATGTTTAAAAGCGCCGGTGGGGATTTTGTTGTTTTTCCTGTGCCACCACGAAGAGCCTAAACTTATACATAATAAACACTTTCAGTGTTTGTTCTTAATCTGGGGACATCAGCAGCTCACACATGCAGTTTTCTTGGTGGTTCCAAGGTTGAGGATG
This sequence comes from Sclerurus mexicanus, assembly GCA_013396755.1. NCBI lineage: Eukaryota > Metazoa > Chordata > Aves > Passeriformes > Furnariidae > Sclerurus > Sclerurus mexicanus. Next base: position 258,835 of record VWZF01004879.1, on the reverse strand, counting down.
CGTTTGTGAAAGAAGTCACACCGAAAGGGTCCAGGGTTTTGTGGCTGCTCACAACTTGTCCCGTGGCAAATCCTTTGAGAGACTGAGGGTCAGTGCTGGGGGAAGGCACAGCACATCTAATGCAGGTTCCATCTCCTTTCCAGGTGATGGAATATGAGAACAGGATCAGAGCCTACTCCACGCCAGACAAAATCTTCAGATACTTTGCCACGTTGAAAGTCATCAATGAGCACGGGGAGTCGGAGGTTTTCATGACACCCCAGGACTTCGTGAGGTCCATCACACCCAACGAGAAACAGCCAGAGAGTGAGTGATGAGTGTGTGCTTACCTGACCTGTAAGCTTCCCAGCTCTGAACCTGAGGGCTAGGAAGCACCTCCTGAGGTTCTCTTTTCCATCTCTAAGCTCAAAATGAGCCTGATCCTTTCCATGTTGCCTGGAGTGCTGTTGCAGTGTGGTAAACCTGGTTGATGTGAGCCCTTGAAGAGCAGATGGGATGCCTTTCTCCCTTATTTCAAAGGGAAAGATTACTTTGAACAGAAAGATTTCAGGAACTGTTCCTAAACCCACAAAAGGAGGTTGCTTTGGCAAGACAAACCTCGGCAGTAAAGGTGGGACTTGATGATCTCAGAAGTCTTTTCCAATTTAAATGATTCTAAAGGGGTCCAGGCAGCCCCATGTGATGCTGCTGGCCAGGCTGGGGCTCATTTCTGCTGTCTTCAAATTCCCTGTGGATTGCAGGGCAACAAATCAGCTGTGGGACCTCTGGGGGTTTGGCAGGCACCAAGTGGGGCAGCAGACACTTTTCTTTTCTGGAGAACTGTCCCCTGAATATTTGGTGTTGGTGGGGCAGCAGGAGGATTTTGTCTGTGTTTTGTTTTGGAGGGGATTCATGTTTCTTGGTCTCCCACATTGTATCTCAAAGAATGAAACAGGCTTTTGTCAAATTAAGCCTCCTCTCTTCAGGCATTAATGAGGAACTTCAGCCCCCAAAAGTTAACGTTTTGAGTGTGGGGTTTATGTACAAATTGTGACTGTTTTGAAATCTTGCATGGCAGCTGCTATATAAATACCATGTGTACTGGTGCCTAGAAAATAACAATATGAAGTGTGTGCAGGAGGGAAGAAAAAATAATCCTGATATTAGTGTTAAGAGCATGTGGCTGAATTGATATTTAGGTTTTCATCAAGTCTTGGAAATTGCTGTAGTTCCCCTGTGAATTAATGGTGTAGGTTATAATCTTGTCTGTGGAAAGCTCCTTGAACTGGTGCTTGCAAAAGCAGTAGCACGTGTCAGCTTAAAACCAAAGAACATCCTGTGGTTCATTTCAACACATCTGATTCTTTTCTGTTTCTTCCATGTATGGACTTGGTGCATTTTAAGGTGTGGACAGAAAATAAGTGGAAGAGTGCTCAGCAAACACTTACTTTGGAGGCAGGTGAAGGTGACTAATGGGAAATAATTTGTCACTCACTTCCCATTGTATTCCCATTGTTATCCTGGCTATTTGGGAGGCCCCATGAAGCCTGGCACTGCCTTTGGGTGCCTGCAGGTGCTCCCAGTCAGTGACACAGGGAAGCTTGTAAGGGAGGAAAAGTGGCCTCAGTGATTCTTGGAGTGGAATGCAGTGGAAATCGAGCTTGGGCTGCCCATCAGCTGGCAGAGCAGGAGGGTGGGCATCTCGGGTCTTCTTGGGTGTAAGTTCTGCCTTCAGGAGTGTCACTGTCATGGCCTTGGTTCTAGACACAGCCACTGCTGAGATGGTTGTTCCTGCACATCATGACCATCACAGCAAATGGGGGTTTTTAATACATAATGAACAGGAGAAGAGTAAAACACTTACTACTACAATAAAGTCAAACCAGCCATAACCTGGTTCCCAAATGTTTTTAAAGCTGGTAGTAAAAAATAAAAGGGAGATAGGTCTGATTTTAAAACCAGAAATTGAAAACAAAGAGTGCTACCTGCTGGCCAGATGAGTTCTGTGCTTTATATCATGTCCGTGCTTTTGACTCAGAGGGTAATCTAGGTTATAGATTAGTTGGGAAATGCTGGGGCTGCTTTGCGCCTGAGTCATGATTTGGGTGTGCCCTCACTGGGCTGGAATATCCCAAAAGCAGGGCAGGGGATGCCCTGTGTGTTCAGGCTGCCAGTTGGAATTTCAGGGAGTGACTTCTTGTTAATGCATCTGCTGTTTTCTGGAGAGGAGATACTGTGGGATAGAAGTGATCTGGAGTAATGAGGTAGCTGAGTCCCTGTTGTATTTATTTTTAAACTGCTCATCTACTGCGAGGTGTCCTGTGCCTGATTCATTTTTATGGATTACGTTGGGGCAAAGTTTGATTTATTGTCTATAAAGTGTCAGCTTAATTTGAGCTTGTGTTCTGCTAGCTGGGGGAAAATGAATGCCAGTTCTTTAGCTCCTGGAGATTGCTTTCTCTGGTTCAGTCAAACTTCCTGCCATAGCCTTCCCAAGCAGGCAAGCTGTGCTTAAGGAACGACACGCTCTTGCTGAGTTTGGAACAGTCTTGTCAGGATAAAGCAAAGAATGGCATTAAACTTGAAAGCTGCTTTAAACAAATAATTTCTTGATGTGCTGTCTGCAAAGTCCAAGCGCCAACAGAAGCGTGGGTGGTGATTTCTGCTCCCTGCAGTCCTGTATTATGTTTTACCTCCCACTCTCATACCTGAGAGATAACTTTGCTCCAAGGCCGGATGGGCAGGGATGGCTGCTTTGTACCTGGTGGTATCTTGGAGCCCCAGTGCCAAACTGTCTCTAGTGGGAAGGATAAAGGTTCCCTCTATTTCCCTAAGTTTCCCTGGGCAAACTGAATCTTTTGGAGCATCCTGGACTAAGAAGGAGCTGCGTCATGCTCAGCCAGTACCAGTTTTCTTATGGTTTTTGCAATAAGGGTTGAGAGAAATGAGCAATATGCCATATCTCACCCCAGCACACTGTAACAAAGGCAGGCTACACCCAAACCAGTCATGCTCTTCCATCCCAGTGTTAACCTCACTGGTTATCCCAAACTCCTCTGAGATGCCGTTCAGCATTCACCACGAAACGAGCAGCAGTTCAAATAGCTGAACTCCCAGAAGGTTTTCTGCTTGTGTTTTTGTTTTTTTTCTGGCTGCAAGAAAGCCCAGACATGTAGTTGAAACTCAGAAGCAGCAGCTGTGCCCCTGCAGCCTCTGTGCACAGGATGGTGTCGGAGGAGTGGAGCCGTGAAGGACACAGCCCATGTCTGGTGGCTTGACCAGACTGCACAGCTCAGTTCTCTGGCTTGGAAGGGCTTGTTTTCTATGTCTGGCCTTCAAGAGCTGGCTTCTGGGTTGGTGCAGTGCTTGAGTGGTTATTTGTTAGATTTGAGTTGGTAAAATATGGATCTGATCTTCTGTAGGACCACCAGCAGCAAGCTGTGACAGGCACTCATCTGTTGTGGTGGGGAGGGAAGGGCTCCCTGGGCTGCTGCAGATCCCTGAAGTTACACTGGGATGTTTAAGATCTGGAAGGAAACTAGAGATGCTGAACTGGCCTTCAGGTTTGTTCAGGGGACTTACTTTTGTGTTCTCCCCCAAGTGCATCTGCTGGAGAGAGAAAAGGAAAGGATGCAAGTGAGAGGTTACTCAGGGGAGGGTTGGTTGTTCTTTTCTGTGAAAATACAGAATTCCTAGGTAAGAATCATTTTTGAGCCCGTAATGCCTGATATGAGACCCCAGGAAAATGGAATCATCTCTGGGCCTGTAATGCCTGATATGAGACCCCAGGAAAATAGCCCAGGAGGAGCAAGAGGGAGGTGCATTTTTATGTGTGTTTATGTGCTAAAAGCCAAGGAATTAGGGCTTCCAGAATAGCTGGCAGGTTGGTATGGCTGATCAGGGCTGTTGGGAATGCACATCTCATCCTGCAGGGAGGCTGACTTGTCTTGAGGACGAGGGGGTAGATGAGAGCCAAGTCCCTTATTCCTTTTTTCCTTGAACAAAACAGTCCTGGACTTAAACACAAACCTGGGGCTGCTGTCCCCTGAGACATCTCAGGCAGCTCATTGCTTGCAGATTACATTTTAAATGCAGAGGGGGAATACTCATGCAAAAATCAAAAGCTGGGTTACAGCTCTGGAGAAGAAAACTTGCTCCAGCATTTTCTTGTGCCATAAAGTGGCATATCACAAGCACAGTTAACAGGCTCCTCAGTCCTCATAATTAGCCCTTTTGTTCATCTGCTGGCAAGAAAGAGTCCATGTTATATATTAAGCAATGGGAAAGAAGCAGATCATGAGTGAATGTTGCCCAAATAGTGTGAAAAACCTGACAAGGATATCAAGACTGGAAGCAACTGGAAAGGTTTTTCCATCAGTGGAAAGCTGCTGGCATCCCAGAGGAAATCATGATGGTTTCTAATTGATCTCAACTCTGTTCTTGGCATAATATGATCATTCTTCTCCTGGAAGCTTGTTTTTTAGAAATGCAATCTATAACCTGCTGCCTATGGTTTTATTTTTTTACAAGATAATATGAAGAGCTTAGTAATTGTCTAGATACTTACCAAGTGTGATAATTAGCTGGCTTTGAGTGAATCCATGGAAAGTTAGTCAACAGCAATATAAGCATTTGATTTTTAGATTTGGTTAGAGCTGAACAAGAGTAACAACAATTATTCTGTGTTTTTTCCTTTACTTAATTAATTCCTTCTCCATTAAAACATCGTCCTTAGCACAAAATGAGAGTAGACACAGAGAATGTGGTTCTGCTGTTGAACACCCAGTCAGGCAGTGAGTGTAAGTCACTTTGCTTTATTTTGAAACACTTATTTTTAGAAAGCTGTGGAAGGACTAAAACATGAATAGAAGTGGGCAGCCTATATCCTTGGCATTGGTGAATGGTGTCAGTCTAGTCTGAAATGACACTTCTGGTGATGCTACATGCTTAGGTCCTCCTTTTGGGGCCCTGGTAGTAACTTTGGTGATACCAGAACTTGTAGGAGTAATAAAGATTAGAAGGAAACTGATTTGGAAATCATTGCAGGTCACCTTTGGCACCGCTGAAAGGGAGTGGCTGAGGAAGCAGAAGGGATGTGTAGGGAAAGGTGAGACCTTGTGCAGGGTCTCAGGTAAATAAAAAGCATATCTGGAGGCAGGTCATGGCAAAAAATGAGGTTTTTTTCAGGCAGAAGCAAGCACTGAAGCCCGGGAGCTCTGGATGGTCACTGTGCAGTCTGGTGCAGCCAGGTGTCCTCCTCAATCGATTTCTGCTTTGCATTGCTGCCTCTCGTGGAGGAAATCCTTTCATCCACTGCTGGGAGAATGGTATTTCAGCCCCTGCTTTCCAGGGAAAGGTGGAAAAGCTCTTTTTTTCCTTGTTAAATGTGCCTATTAGCTTGTGTTCCTGCAGCTCCTCAGCAACAGCCCAGCCAGGGGCTATTTGTCTAATGAGTGTGTCACTTTCAGCCTATCCTGAGGTGCCTTTAATGTAGGATGTTGCCTTTTGAGTAACAAAGATGTAATAACTAACATTCTTCCCTTCCCCTGTTAGATGTGATTGTCCTCATTTATGCAGTATTTCCATTGGTTCTCCAGCCTACACAAACATTGAATTCCTATTTTAACATCATGGAGGGAAAGCCCTTTGGATCTTTTCTGTAACATAAAGAAAGAACAACAGACCCTCTTTGCTGGTTTCTTTTTGTCAACTTTAAAGGCTTTAATGCAGTTAAAGTCCACAGAAAAGAAAACAAACTGTATGAGCAAAAGGAAAAGTGTATGCCTTGAACATAAATGCCTTTTTTCAGCTTCTTCTCTCAGGAAGTGTGTAAAGGGAGTTTTATAGAGGGATTGAAGTGTGCAGCTTAATTAGTGCAGCAGAGCAGAGAGGATGTCATTGTGCATGGCTGGGAGAAAGGCTCAGCATAACACCAGTGGCAACCAGGGTGCTTGTGTGTGCCACAGAGTCATGGAATCATTTAAGTTGGAAAAGACCTAAAACCGAGTCCAGCCATTACCCCAGCACTGCTAAGTGCACCACTGAACCATGTCCCCACTGGTGCCACATTTACCTGGCTTTTGAATTCCTCTGGCTCTGGTGACTCCCCTCACTGCTCTGGGCAGGCTGTTCCAGTGCTTCACAACCCTTTGGTGAAGGAATTTTCCCTGATATCCAACCTAAACCTCCCCTGGTGCAACGGGAGGCCAGTTGCTTCTGCTGCTGTCCCCTGGGAGCAGAGCCCGAGCCCCCCGGCTCCCCCCTCCTGGCAGGGACTTGCAGAGCCACAAGGTCCCCCCTGAGCCTCCTTTTCTCCAGGCTGAGCCCCCCCTGCTCCCTCAGCCGCTCCTGCTGCTCCAGCCCCTTCCCCAGCTCCCTTCCCTTCCCTCCACACGCTCCAGCCCCTCCGTGTCCTTCTGGAACTGAGGGCCCAGAACTGGGCACAGCCCTCACAGGGGGTCCCAGCAGTGACAGGCACTGCCCTGGGGCTGTGACACCCCGTGGCTGGCACAGCCCAGGTGCCTGTGCCTCCCTGCCCACCTGGGCACCCCTGGGCTCATGTCCAGCCACTGTCACAGCACTCCCAGGGCCTTTCCCAGCTTTCCAGCCCCTCTGCCCCAGCCTGGAGCTGCAGGGCATTGGTGTCACCCAGGGGCACTGGGCTTTGTTGACCCTCAGTCTGTGCAGATCCCCCTGCAGAGCCTTCCTGCCCTCCAGCAGATCCACATTCCCCCCAGCCTGGTGTTCTCTGCAAATTTGCTGAGGGTGCAGCTGATCCCCTCATGCAGATCATCAGTAAAGACACTGAACAGGACTGGCCCAATGCTGTGGAACCCCACTAGTGATGGGCTGCCCACTGGGCTTAACCCCATTCTCCAACTGTTTTCCAGGGTGTGCTGCCACAGTGACATGAAAAAAAGCAGCAGGAAAAGGGGCAGATTTTTGGACTGCATTTTCACAGAAATGTCTCTGCCCGTTCTCCTAAGGCAGTGTTATGTGTTTGCTCCTTGTCAGGAGTGGTTGTGTTGGGGGAGGGGGCTGACAGGACAGAGGGAATGAAAACCCCATTTTTTCTGTGCTGCTGGAAGCACTTTGTCCAGCAAATAATGAGATGCCAGAGCTGTGAGGACAGACCTGGCAGCTTCTGCCCCTGCTCTTGGGGTTTGTGTGCAGTGACAGCCACGTGTCATCACCTCCCCTTTGCCCACCTCATGTTACACCTTTGAATTATTAACCTTTTTCTTTAGTACAGGTACTGGTATTCTGCCTTTTCAGGTGTCACTTGGCTGTTTTGGTAGCTTTTCTGTGTACATACAGGCTTATTATGTGTATTATTACAAGAGCATGTAGTGACAGGACAAGGGGGAATGAGTTCAAACTGACAAAAGAGGGTTAGATGGGATTTTGGGAAGGAGTCCTTCCCTGAGAGCGTGGGCAGGCCCTGGCACAGGGTGCCCAGAGAAGCTGTGGCTGCCCCTGGATCCCTGGGAGTGTCCAAGGCCAGGTTGGACAGGGCTTGGAGCAGCCTGGGATAATGGAAGGTGTCCCTGCCCATGGCAGGGGATGAGCTTTAAGGTCCATTCCAACCCAAACCATTCTGTGATTCTATGATTATTTATTCTCTTGCATAAATATTTATTATAATAACTTAGAAATATATTGAGATATAGTAAATAACACTTAACTCATCTTTCCTCGCTGTCAAGGGTCCATTCATTTTGGAGCCCTGTTTGCTTTCCCAGTAGTAGTGTCCAGTTGCAGGGGGTGCCATTAAGACATACTTTCACTTGCTATTTTTAACCCATGTCCTTTTTCCAGCTTTCCATGAGTACATGTTGAATGTCAGGCTGTCAGGGATCTGTCTTACAGCACTATTTCATGGCATGGGAAAAGGAGGTGTTCCTGAGAAATGACTTTGCTATGACACATGGACAGAAGCTCAGCTCAAGTCACCATCCAGATGGATGGTCAGGGGTGAGCTCTGACCACATAACGTGTCCGTGGCAAAATAATCACACTTATCAAAGGAATCCTACCTCTAAATGTGCCAGTACTTACTGCATTTATACCCACAGCTTGGAGGAGGACCTAATTCAGAAGATGAACATCTGAAAATGTGTGGAATATGCAGTTTTCATGTTATCAGGCACATGAAGCACTGAGAAGGTGCTTTCTGGTTGGAATTTTCACAAGTGCAAAGAGCCCTCTGACAATTGTCTTGACCTTTGAAAGTAGTGACAGAGGAGTTATTGCTGCTTTGGGTCAGAGAGGGTGAGGGGGTCACCCTGGTGGGATGAATTAATTCCGTTTTCTGCAGCATAACATGAAACTTTGCAGTAGACAGGCAGGGTTTCATTATCCTCTTTCAAAAGCAGGTGATGCAGCAGGCACAGGAAAGGTTTTATTTTGCTTTTTCCATTGTTTTTTCTAATTTAAATTGAAATGAGAATGTGATAATTACTATCAGCTGTGGCAGAAGACGCATGGGACGTCGCTCTGTGGAGAGGTTTTATTCTTCCTAGCACCAAAGATCAGCCTGTGCTCTCCTGAGACTGTGCAGTTTACTGTCTAATCTTCTCAAACAGAAAACGCAAGAAATACTGATTTTTATGCTCTAAGAGCTTTTTTTAAGTATCTTTTTTTTTTTCCCCTTTTTCAGACCTGGGCCTGGACCAGTTCATAGTGAAACGCTATGATGGGAAGGTGAGCACATTGGAATATTAAGTGTATGCTGTTCAATGACTTTCTTAACCTGGAATCCTTTAGTTATTACCTGTATGAAGGGTGAGAGTTAAATGAAGTTAAATGGAGCCTTCTCTTCTGAACTTTTTGTTAAGTACAGTGCAATGGTTTTGCTGTAATGACAGAAGGATTGCTTTCATAAAGGGCTCTTATTTTAATGTTTACAGAGCAAATATTACTACTACTTGTATTGTGGTGGGCCAGGAGATTGTAGGCTGTAATCACATTTCCTTGCAGCTTCTTTCTGACTGTGAGAGCCCCACAAGTTACACTGTTTTAAGAGAAACTCACTTAACCTTTCCCTTTCAGACTCACCTCTAGATTCCTAAAGGAAGGAGATACTCTTGTGTTTTTATCTGCATCCTAATCATGTATTTCCCCCCATCAAACCGCCTCGTTTTGTTCCCCTTCTGAGGCCCAGGTCCTTCCTGCAGTGGTGCAGGACTGCTCTGGGTGTTTGTGCTGTTGTGATACGCGTTGGTAAAATGTTAAACGAGTTCTACTCTAGTTTTGTGTCCCTGTGAAAGCAGAGCCTGCCTGTTAGCATGGATATCAGAGAGTTAATTATCCACCCTGTGGATCCTACTGGTGTGGTAAAGGCCACTCTGGCCCTAGGACTGGCAGCTCAGACTGACTCCTTGATGCAGGAAGCTGCAGTGAGTTCATTTTCCATCACATGGGCACGTAGTGGCCCTCCAGCTTTTAGTAGTGTTCTGATTTCCTCTGAAAATCTTCTGATTTACCAAAGGGATGTCAGCACCTGATCCCCTCATTGCTGCAGAGTGTCAGGCATTTCCAGAAAGCCTCAACACTGGAGGGGGGAAAAATAAAAGGCATTTAAAGCTTTATGTTGACGCAGTGTGGGCCGAACACATGAAATTCCCTGTTTTGTGTTTAGTAGGGACAGGTAACGATGGAATGTCATCAAATACCTGGGATCCCTGTCTTCAGTGGTGTACAAGTGTGCTGGTTTCCCAGGCAGCAGAGCAAGGCTTTGCTGGGAAACAGACAGCTGGGAGGTGTGTTTTGGCAGTTAGTTTTGATACATAAAGCTCCAAAGCGTGTCGTGAACACTTGTTTTCTCTTCCCTCTGTCACAAACACAATGTCTCCTTTGGTGATTAAAAAACCCACCAACCCAACCGAAAAAAAAAGGACGTGTGTTCTTTGCAAAGTATCCAGTGTTCCCGCCTCTGATTTATGACAGTCTGTCTTGTGTGTGTTCACTTTCATCATTTTATCTTGTCAAGCTCTCACCCTCCTCCCTTAGGCTTTACATAAACAGGGTTGGTTTGTTTGTAGGAAAGAAGTGCTGAATCCCCCGTTATTCTTGCTAATTGTTCCTGTATTCCCCAGGACTCCACAGCACACTGGATAAAAGATCCAAGGGCAATCCCTTTGAACTCAACCTTCTGTTCCTTTGCCCCTCAGCACTGGGGGCTCTGACCTGTAGCAGACTGAAATAGCTTTTTATATAACTTACAGGTGTCACTGCTGCTCTTGGATGTCTCCGTGCTGGGCTTTGGGAAGCCTGAAAGTGAGGCAGCAGATGAGGGGATTGCAGTGGACTTTCCTTTTTTTTTTTTCATTGTTATCTTCTCCTGGGACTTATTTTTGCGACAGTCTAATCACACCCTAGAAGCAGCGTGCTCTGAAAATGGAGAAATAGAGGTTCTTGTTTGCTTGGCTGCACTTAAAGACACCTTGGGGTTGGCTAAGTCTGGCCATGGCTATTAGGGCAGTGGTAATGTCCAGGGGAGAGGATAAAAAGGGTTGGCTGTGTCTCCCCATTGGTAATGGAAGAAGTTGCCAGTAGGTTGATCTGTCTGATAGCACCTTGTTCTCGTTTTGTTGCTTGCTTTGGGTTTCAGTTTTAAAAAATAACCCTGCCTTTCCTTTCCTCAGCCAAGCACAGCTGAGGTGCTGCAGAGCTGAGCTCGCTCCCTGGAGTTTCACTTGCATAGAGGCGCCCGAGGGATAAAACCCTTTTGGCATCTCTCCCTCCATTCCTGTTTCCAGCCACATTTTCCTCTTGGGTTATCAAAGCAGCCTCTGCCTGGAGGGGATTGGCCTTTGTGGGGCAGAGCTGAGCTCAGGCAGAAGGGGAAGAGGGCCATTCTTGTTCCCCTAAGCATCCCTTTGGATGTCTCACAGAGGTAATGGGAATTGTGGTGCTCAGAAATAGGCCTGTGCACTGGGAATTTCCTCTCCTCTTTTAAGGAGAAAGGAGTTAGTGAAGCTGTGCTGCTGAAAAGTCCTGACAGGATCGGCAGGCAAGGTCCTGGCTGAAGAGCAGGAGAGAGGATTGATTTTAGTTCCAAGCAAGGCTGTACACTCAGGGCTGCATGCAAGGGGTAATTTAGAAGGAGATCCACCTAAAGGACTAGGGCCAGCTGTGCAGTCACTTGCATTTTGATTTGGTGCTAGAGGACAGTGTTTAAAGCATCAGTGTGAATCTTGAGCATGTGTGTTTGAGATTCAGCATGGTTAGTGAGCTGGGGGATGAGCTGCTCCTTTCATAGAGCCCCTTACATTTGCATGAAACTGCCATCAGAACAACTAATTGGCCATCTTGGGGTGGTCAGGCCTGGCTTTGCCAGAGAATTTTGTGCCTTTGTGTTGTGGTTGTGTCAGGTTTCTGAGCCAGCTTGCTGTGCACCTGACACACTGCAATGGGGAGAAGACAATACCTGTTTTTTTTCCCCTCTTCCTAATGATAATTTATAGAGTTGTTGGAGAGGGAGGTAAATGTTACTGCCTTATTAGTGGCAGTAGTGCTCCTGCAATTTGAGCCTAAATGCTTTTTCTTCAGTCATGCAAGACCAAAAACCCTGCAGACACTCATCCAGCAAAAGCCTCTGGCAGGTCTGTGTGCCAACATGAACTCCTGCTTTTCTTTGAGCATGTAAGGAAGCAACTTGTGGCTGCATTTTTTTCTCTGAGGGTGGTGGTTTCTCCCTTAGGGAAGCAACCTCTGAAAAGCAGAGGGAGTGAGGCATTGATTACTATTAATCAGCCTGCAAAGGTTTCATGTTGAGCCTGAGCACCAGGCTGATGTGAGAATAGACAGTCTCAGAGTGCTGTGCTGTGAAGATGCCCAGGCTATGATGTTTCTGTCTGCTGTTTCCACTGTGTCTCTTTCCTCCCCTTGCATTTTGGCAGTGTGAAAGCAAATGCTTTTTAACCCATCTTTGAGTGAAGAATAAGCTCTCACTAAGTAGTATGTATTTCTTAGCACACAGAACCTGGCATAAGCTTCATTAATGTTACATAAGTTGTAATGCAGATTTTGTTGAAAATTTTCTTTTTTCATGCCCTCTCTATTTATTGATGGATTTTTATTTTAGACTTAGGCATTAATGATTGACAAGCTTAATCTCTCAAAAGCATAAAGAAATATTGCTGTTAATGTTTTTCCTCTAAATTGTGAGCTGCATATCAGAGCAAAATCACACCTTGTCACCATCCTGGTGAGTTCCCAGGAGTTCCAGCAGTGCATCCTGGTGGAAAGGTGAAGGTGACATGTGCGTTTAAGAGCCTATCTAGGAAATAAAACCCCCACCCTGGGTGGCTTATTAGTTTAATTAGCATACACTTGACTTGCTTGTTTTTCCCCTCCTGTGGGGAAAATTCCTTGCTACTGCTCCATAAGAGCAAGAGCCTCCAAGCTACCAGCAACAGCTTCCCCTCCTGCACTGAGTAATTAGAGAGGTTTTCAGTGCCCTCTAATTAAATTTATGACTGAAGTATTTCCTGCCAGCATTTATATTTACATCTTCAGGTGTTTGAGGGTGCCAGAGAGCAATGCAGAGCAATAGCAAGGTGAAGGACAAGGAAAATACTTCAGGTGGTTTCTCTAAGGACCAGGAAAACATCTGGAATTCTCTCCCACTGTGTGATGCAAGGTCATATGGTGGGCCAATACAATAAGCAGCTTCAGCTGCCCTGACCTGAAGGTGTGTGCCCATTAAAAAACAGTTTCTGGGAGTCAGCTCAGGAGGCAGATTTCTTTCCAGGTGATTTAAAGAGCACCTAGGAGCCTAAAAAAATGTGCTCAGGGAGGATCCCTGTGGAGAGGACTGGAGGCAGAAAGACCATCCTTTTCTGGTGGATTAAAGGATCTTGCTGTCAGGTTGGAAAAAAAGGAGGAGAAAGTAGCCTTTATTTATTAACCTGAATTTCTGGGCCCTTTCTCTGTGGATGGGCTTAGGCTGGGCATAAGACTCAGACCCAAGGTTGCAGTGAGACAAGCTCAAAGTCCTGCTGCCATTCAGGAGCCAGACTCTGGATCAGAGCTCTGAGCTCCTGGGATGTTTGAAACCTTAATTCCAAAGGATGCAACTCTCAAAGTCCACAGTTCACTAAACAGCAGCATACAGTGCAGGTGACCTGGTTTGCTGAGCTCGTTAGCTCTATGTTCTCAAATGCAGTGAAAACAGGGGAGGAGTCCTCTAAATCTCGTCGTGTGAGGTTTTGCCAGTGTGTGTTGTGACAGAGTTTGAAATCAATGTGTCTGCAGCTGGAGCTGTTGAGTCTGGTTTGTGGCTTGCTTGGAATTGAAACTTTCAGCTGTGCTGGTCCATGATCCATGTCAGATGTTGCTGTCCGATTTCAGATTTCCTGCCTTTAAATTCCTCCACCTTCTGATCTCAGCACAAGTAGCATTTGCATAATCACCAGGAGGCATCTTCTTACACTGATAACAACCTTATGCTCATCTGTATGAACGTTCCTCTGCCCTCCCCAAAAGTGTCTTGAGGAACTGGTGGGAGAAAATCCTTGCCTGTGGCTTTGTGGAAGCAGGCAGACATGCACTTTACTGCAGAGAATCAGCAAAGCTGAGCTGGGGAGATTTTTCTCTCCTTGGCTTCCTTTGCTGACACCCCTGTCCACCTTGGGGGGTAGGTTTCTTTGCTTGTTGACTTTCTCCTCCCAGCCAAACCTGGCCCTCCCATCTGCTTTGGTTAGTTCTGTTTCCCTGTTTGCTGGCACCTGTGTGGACACTGACCCATGCAAATTCTTCTCTTGGCTTGTTTTTAATAACCCCAAATTTCACCAAAGGAAATTCTTAATTGCTCCTGACACAGGTAAATGCACCATGTGCAAACATCCCTGTGGGCACCTGGGTTGCTTTAGGTACAGAACACGCTTCTTTCTACTTTCCTACTCCTCTCACAAATGTTTGTGGTGTATTTTGGCTTTAACAAAGCTCTACTTGCTCTTACCTTTCTGTGCCCCTAACACAGTTGCTTATTTCCACAGGACTCCTACTAAAACCCTCTGGTTGCTCTTTGTCCCCTTTTATTCTGGTTTGCAGGTACCTGGTGGGTGTTCCTTCCAGCTGCTAATACCTCTGAGACTTGTGTCTTTGTTCTAATTCTGATTTGTGGGGGTTTTTTTTGGTGTAACCAAGCGTTCCCTCGTTTTCTTCCCTTTTCTAACCCTCTCCCCTTCCACCAGGATTTCTGGCAGGTACAAAGCAGACACAGCATGTGCTTTGACTAGTTTGTGCTTCAGACCTCATAATATGCCCTTTTCACATAAAAGGGACAGTGTATGCCCAGCTCTTCTCCCTGCTCCTTTAATAAATAATCCTGAATCCTCTCCTGGATCCTCAGCCTGCAAGATTTATTTCAGAACACCTGAATTTGGCTTGAGGAGAGTGCAGTCCTCAGGGGATCAGTTAATACATGGCTCTGTTAAGGGGAATATCTTGGAGCAAAGCTCAAATGTGTCTCCCTGCCCTCATGTTTTCACAGGGGGTTTTGAGGCTTCTGACTTATTTTGCAGCTTGATGAGACATGATAGAGGTGGCTGTGCTGGAAAATGGCATTTTCCCCTGGAGGCCACAAAGTTAGTTTGGTTCTGTGAGAAGGAACAGGCCAAATGCTTTGGGGCAGCATCATCTGTTTGCAGGTGTGTAAATTTGGGGAAGGTTACATTTGCAAACTGGAGTTTTTCAAGGCGTAGAACTGTGTAGGGGGAATTGTATTAAAGAATATTGTAGGGAGAAGATAATTGGGTATTATATTCATTCAATATTGGTAAGTAAGGAGGAAGATATACTCTAAACACTTTCAGTTTGCCCTGTACCTTTGTGACCGTAATGAAATCCACAAGGAAAGCAGGGGGAAAAATAAACAACTTGGTGTTATGCCCTCCAGCAGGTGTATTCAATCTTTTAATAAAAAAGTGGTTTCTGGGATGATGAGTTTTGGCTCTAAGTTTTTTGATAGCTTTGCTGGTGTGAGATTAATGCCTAATACTTGAGGGACACAAAAGTCTGTGAACTGTGTCCTTGGTAACGTGGAGTTATTAAGGAGAAGGGGGATGGATGGAGCAGGGTGGGAAGGAATGTTTTAGGACATGCTTGACTTCAGTGGCTGCAGAAGGTCTGGGAAGGGGGAGAAGCAGGTGAAGAAAGAGTTGGAGAGGGAAGGAGAATGGCAGGATTTTTAGTTGTGCCTTGATTTGGTTCCTTAAGCTGTTTGCAGCAGCGATGACAGTCTCCAAATACACCATTACATGTGGGTTTTCCCCAAGACCTTTTCTCATTCCATGGGTTATTAGCACTAAGTAATGGCCCCAACCTCATCTTGGTAATGTGGGCTGAGAGGCAGGAGAGCAATATCCCAGTTTCCATCCAGAGGCCTAAACAGCCATTTCAATTCCAAGGTGGCAAGAATCAACTCATCTTAGAAATGTGCTGTGGGCCATCAAGGACCTGATTTAAATCCTACCCCATCAAATTGCCATGCAGAGTGCAGCTGTGGCCCTGCAGACTGTGATTTCATTACCCTGAGGGGGAGCACAAGTGTACACTGTCCCTTTGCCAAGGCATTTCCTATTTGCTTTTCCAGCAGGGGTTTCTCCCTTGCATGAGTGGCTCTGCTGCCTGTCAAGGGTCGGGCAAAGTCTGTGTGGTTGATTTTCTTGGTTGTCCAGAATGCTGGCCTTGCATTCCAGGTGCTGTTTGTTTGAGAGGTGATGAAAGTTTCCAGCCTTGCTGGAAGGGAGGGAATGCAGATTTCTCTTGCCAGTCTCAGCAGTCCACCTGCAGGAATAATTGCTGCCTAAGTTCTGCTTCTCCAAATTCAAATTTAGGAGGAGAGACAAAGATGCAGGACAAACCTCATGCGTGTCCAGCTCTGGGTTTTGTTGCCCCTGTGTGTATATACAGATAAAATAACCCCCCAAAATTGGAAGTTTTAAAAGACTCCTGATTAAAATATACTCTTTAAAGGTCATAACCTGCAGAATTATCTGCCAGCAGTAAATGTTAGCCTTTTCCTGTCTCAGCACTCAGCCACCACAGTTTGCCATGAAGAAGCTGTTTGTTTCCCTGTAATTTACTTCACCCTACATTGTCTGGAGCCACTAGGGTTGATGCTGTGAGCTTTCCCACTGCAAAAAGGGCTTTATGAGTCTCACAAAGTCTTTGTGCTGTTTCCATCACAGCCTCAAGCCCTTTTTTCTTATTAATGATATAAAAAAATGCCAGGAGGTGCATCTAAAATTACTTATTTCACATCCACGTTCTAAAGCTGGCTTTAAAAACTCTCAAATGCCTCAGTTTTCCCCCAAGTCCTTTTTTTTTCCCATGTTTCATGGCACGGAGGGACCTCACCTATGTCTTTTACCCTAAAGGCCTTTTGATCAATTGGGCCGAGAGGCTGCGTTTTAAAATCTGATTGTGAAACCCTTTTTATTTCTTTATTTCAGTTTTCTTAATGTGAGACACCAGCACGAGTTGTCAGAAATCTCTGAATTCTCTTTATCTTAACAGAAGTGAGCAGAATTAAAAATCTCCCTGTTTGCAGAGCCTGTAGCTCAGCATTTTGATGCAGGGTTGAAAGCATTCATATTTTTAGTAAGCACAGCAGGCTGCTTTGCCCTGGCATTTCTAAAGGTTTTCCTTTCTCTGCCCTGTGTGATAGACTAACAAAAAAATCTACTACAAATGCTTTAGTCTGCAAGGGTCTTGATTTATTTCCCTGGATTTTCAACAGCCCTGCCCAGGAAAAAGGTGTAATCCATGCCTGGTAATCCTGCAGGTTCTGCTGGATGGGGCAAATGGGACTTCTTTGAGATAAATGCATGAAGAGATGTCTTTTAAATGTTTTCCATAACTGAAGGTTGGTCAGTTGAGACTGGAAGAGAATTGCTTTGCCTCAAGGGGACTTTACCCAACACCCCTGGGTTTGTATTTGCTTACACAGTGTTGGTCACCTGGAATTATTTCTGTTCAAAAGGAATAAACTGAGTATGGTGACGTTTGTCGCTACAAGTCTGTTTGTGCTTCATCTAAAATCACTTGCTAACTTACAAAACCTGCTTTCTGGGTCTGGAGAAGCACTCATGAGTCTTGCATGCACTTGGATATTTATTTTGTTGTCCTTTTGGAAGGCGTAAGTCACTGTCAAGTGGTCACAGAAGGCTGATAAATTTCTGAAGCTTTGGGTCCGTGGAAGGACAAAGGTGATGCTGAAATGTAAGGAATGAACCTGCCCCAAGGTGCTTTCCCTCCAGATCAAAACCCAAACTGAGAGACTTTCCAGCAATGTGTTCTTCCCAAAGCAGCAAATGAAATGCTGCTTGTTAAGCAGTTTCTGAAATGCCAGGTGAGGTGGATTTGCCAGGATTTAGCAGGTCAGACTTTTCTAGACCTGTGGTAGGAGTGGGTACACCAGCACTGTGTGTCTGTCTCTGCTTCTGCAGAGAAGGCATCCCTGCCTTGGCAAAAACACCCCTTTTTGTTTCAGGTTTCCATAGTTAAACACTACCACTCAGCCCTGGAGAAGCTATTTTCAAATCCAAAATAAATGCACTATTTGCCAAGGACCAGAAAGGTTTGGTGGGGTTTTTCCCCCAAATCCTTTACCTGGGAGCTGTATCATGTACTTGGCCCAAGGGAGGCTCCAGGTTCGTTTTGGGGTGGAATATGTGGAAATATGTGGAGTTTGTGATGTATCTTTGGGTGCTTTGCAGCCAGCCTTGGAGACAAAACCACTCCAGGGAGTTGCCTGTATGCAACACACGACTCATTCCTCCAGCACATGGGTTTGGGGGAGCCTGGTCACTGTACTGACCTGTTCAACGCCTGTCCTGCTGCTGGGCTTGGAGCCTGAGCTGGAAAGGGCAAACTAAGCTTGATATTTTGGAATTACACTGATTTTTATTTTTTTTATTGCTTTTTATCCTGTTGTCCACATCTGGTATTGTAAGATAATCTGCCTGAATGCCTGTGAAACATTTTGTTCCACTGAGAGTGGGCTGGTGGCTTTTCACTGGGCTTACATGTGCTTGTGTCCAAAGCAGTGGGATGTATTGGAATTGATTGTTCTTTTTACGTGTGGATTTGGATGTTTGCTCACCTGTGTGCTTGTTAAATGTGAATCTACTGCTTGATTAAATAACACATCATAATTGTAAACTGTTTCCTGTGGCTTGCTCACTCGTGAATGCTCAGTTTGGAATGGTTTTTTGGGTGCGTTTAACGTTACTCTGTTTTTGGGGAATAGATTTAACTTAGAAAATAATGCTGAAGGGAAGAGATCTGGGTGTTTTAAGTGAGTACTTTGAGTCCTGCCTTGTGCTCAGACGCAGAAAGGTGTGGGTGACTAATCTGCGAAGATGACAGGTCTCTAGGAAAGGATGAAGGTTTGGAGAACACCTTTTTCCTGTGGTGTTCTGGTCCCATGTATTGCCTTTGTGGCTAACAGGGACTATGCTGGGAGCAGAGTGGGATGTGCAGAAGAGTCTCAAGGTCCACAGGCAGTGGTGTTAGGTGTTGGTGAGGACTGGCTTTGGCTCAGTCACCTTGAACAACCAGCATGTGATTTTGTACAGGTGGTAGATTGATTTATATTATTTTTCCTGGAGGTTCTCTATAACTCTGTAGAATATAATGTTTCTTGGTGCGGAACAACCCCTGGGAAGGATGCTTTCAGTCTCTCCCATGGTGGGGTGGGCCTCCCAAAAAATTCATGGGAAGCACTCAAACATAGCTTCTCAGTGAGCCAGAGGAAAATCAGTGAGAGAGTTGGGCATTTTTTAAAACTGTGCCAGTGCAGGGAGCCTGAAAATCTTACTGATCAGGTCAGTGGTTGTTTTCTCTTCTTAAGATCAGTGGGAGAGATTTCTGTGAGCTGCAGGCTGTCACAGCTTATGTTCCCCAGGTGTGTGACAAGTAGATGCTTGTTTAATATAAATGAATAAAATGCAGTCCTTTGTTTGCTCAAAGTAAGATGCAAATGGGTAAATGCTTGTCCCTCCCATCTGTCTTTGTATTTCAGAGAGCAGCTAACTTAACGTCATTTTTTATTGTTAGTTTATGGATGTGCTTTTCCCTTATGAGGAATGTTTTGAGACTATGAATTTTAAGTGCAGGGAAGAAATGCATAAAAATTAATAAACCAGCCTCTGGAAGTTTTTCATGGGATCCTTGGAGCAGGATGCTAATAGGTGGTTTATGATAAATGCTGCTCAAGAGGGGCAATCAGAGGGAGAGGCAATAAATCACATGAGCAGGTGAGATGCAATTGCAGAAACTGCTTTCTCCACAAACCCTCCCTCTGGTTTAAATCTGGCAGGCCAGATGTTGTTAATTTGTCCTTCACATCAGCATCAGTATCATTTTGCTTTGGGTTCATCTCCATGGGAAGAGAAGCAAAGACCTTTCTTTGAGTCACTGATACTTCAGCCTGGTATGAAAAGGCATACAAAGCCATTGCCTTGCATCAAATGAATGCCATTATTAGCATGTTGTCTGCTGTTAGTGATTCACCTCTCATTAAATTCCTGACGCTCTCCACATTGTAAAGGCAGCGTCACTGGGAAGAGTTTCATCTGATCAGTAAAGCTGAACTATTTTTCCCTGGAAACTGTATTTTTGTTTGGTGATCTGTATGATTTTGTCTCTTTTCTTGTGGTTTCCGAGCCAGATACGGGTTAAATTTTCATCTAAATTATTAGCTGAGCTCATCCCCACTCTGCAGCAACACACAATGGTGAGTTCTCTCAAAAAAAAAAAAAAAACAAAAAAAAAAAAAAACCTGAGGTGGATGAGAGAGATCAGCTGCAGACAGTGGGGCTGACCCAGAGGGGCTACGAGCTAACCCTTGCTGGGACATCTCCATGGGCTTCCAGCCACAGCAACCACCTTGGTTGCTTCCAAACCTTCTTGCTCTTGGCAAGCCTAACCGTTCAACTGGACGTTATGTGTTGCCTGCTTTGTTTTATTGTTGGTTAACCAGTTTTCTTTCCTTTGCCTTGTATATGATGGGATCTCCGCTAGACAGAGGTAACACAGCGGGGGCAGCTGTGGAGCTGCTGGCCCCTCGTGTGGTGGTGTTTGTCGGTGGTTTCTCCTAAAAGTCAGCCTTGCTTTCACCATGCCTGTGTGCTTGCATGGCCTGGCCTCTGTGGAATAACCTCCTCCACCCCTGCTCTCCTTGGGATGGGTTGGATTCTCCTCTGTGTGTGCCTGTGCCTCTTCCTGCCGTGTTCTTGACATGGGGCACCAGTGTGGATTCTCTAACACTTTAGTGGATCCTTTGCAGTCTTTGAAGGTCCCGTGGCCCAGATTTTCGGCTCAGGGAGGTGTTATGAGCTGCTAATTACAAAAGAAGTGGAGCAGGAGGGATGTTGAGATCTATTTCAATCCCAGTCCTCCTCAGGAGGTTGCGCACACACTCACCTGAGTCATGTGTTACTGATAACTACACTGTTCTGATAACCTAAAACATACTTTATATCTATGTCAAACACTTCTTTCTTGGCTACTGCTGCAACAGAGTCTAGCCAAAAAGCTGCTTGTGAAATAGAAACATTCCCTTTGTGAATCCTGTGTTAGAAAATTCTCATTTTCACAACGCTGATCTCAAGGATTCTGATGATTTTAAGCCAAACGGCCGTAGTTTTATTTATCTGTATGTCACCTAGGCTAAACCAACTGAGGAATGCCGTGCAATTCCTTACCCCTCACTTGAGATGGGGAAGCACTTGCAGAGCTTTTCTGTCGGGTTTGAAGGCTGGAAAAGGTCCACTGGATAGGAATGGAGATGGCAGGGGTGTGTGTCCATGGAGTGGCTTGTTGGTGGGCAGGACACAAAGGAAACCTCTCCTCTCTCCCTTTAACTGGTTGCTTTCCTCTCTTTTTGAACAAGCAGAAGTTATCCCAGGAGCGGGAGAAGTTTGCTGACGAGGACAGCATATTTTATGCCCTTGGAGAATGTGGACTCATTTCTTTCTCTGACTACATCTTCCTCACCACGGTGCTTTCCAGTAAGTCCTGGGGGTTTTTCCCTGCAGCTACTGCTTTTCTAGGTTTTGAAGGTTCACAAACCGTGAGTTTGCTGTTGTTTCCTCCATACGTTTCCCTAAAAGGCCTCCTTGATTGCCTACAAGTGGAGCTGAGTAATTGCTGTTGCTTCATCTGGTTTAGGATGAGCTTCGGGTGCTTCAAGATGAGCAGACCGATGACTTCTGGAGATTTATTTCTTTCTGAAATGTGACACATTTTTTTTAATGAGTCATTGACCTGCTGCTCAGAACTGTAAGTGGAGATGTGTTCTCGAGCTGTGTTCATATGATAACCCTGTGTTTGGGTGAGCGTTGCTTTCCAGCTCTTGGCTGGTCTCAGGCCTGTCCAAACTCCCTTTTCCAGCTGTATTTTCACTTGGGCGAGCTCAGGCCTGTGTATGATGTAACCCAGTGAGGAGAGAAGTTAAGCTGTTTGCATTTCACCAAGTATCATTAGATGCCTTCTGTCTTTTCACCCTGCTGCACTTGACTTGCATTGGTGATATTTCTGCAATCTGCTACTCTGTTCCAGCAAAGTCTTCTGCACTCCAAGTGCTGGCACTTCAAAGTGAAACTGAAGCCTTGGTAATGTCAAATGGCATTTCTTAGACTATCTTCAAGTTGAAATCAAGCTCAAAACCTCATTTGCAGAGCTTCTCTGGCTGCTTGGAAGGCTCTGTGTCATAAACACCAGAGCCCACAGCAGTGTTTCAGTCCCATTAGAGAATGTGGGGTAATGGGGCCAACTGTCCAAATGAGCTGGAGACATTTCATTTTCAGACTAACCTTGTAAGTATCTGTTTCATGATGACCTCATTTGTGGAATAAAAAAGCTGGACCCTTCCCAGTTTTGTGCAGACCCCAGTGCTGCCTGCCCTGTGCAGTTCAGGGAGCCCAGCTGGGTTAATCTCCCATGTTTTGTCAGAGCAACAGGTGCTTTCTTTTGCCTCTGTGTCCTTTCATGCTGTAATACGGAGACATGAGAGGCAGCTCTTATTTACTGAGGATCTATTCCCGGGGAGAAGAAATGCTCAAGGTCTTGTTTGTTGTCAAATGGACGTGGTGGGGGAAGACTTGTATGTGACCTTCATGTTGTAAAAACAAACAGTGAGAGAGAAAGGGGATTCAAGCCAGGGAATTTGTTTTATGACTTTAATCTGTTGGGTTTTTTATTTGACTGAGTCTCAGAACTGGCTCTTACGACCTTTGCTGTTCCTTTCTTCCATTTGTCTTGCCTGTGCCAGAATGATCTCAGTGGTTCAGTTGTGCAGAAGGCTTTTCACTGGAGCCTCCACAGTGACATTGAGCTCTCAAACCTCTGGTATCTCATTACTGCATGTAGTTCAGAAAACACTCTTGCCCTTGTTTTTATGGCTGTGCTGGTGGTGAACAACCCCCTAATCAAAATTAATTTCATGTGCTTCCACAGGCAGCAGGAAGAGAAATTGTTCTTGCTTCAGTGTAATTTCTTTGTTGTGAGAATAAAAGAAAAGGACCACCTTGTGTTGGAGGAACAGCCAGCCTTGTCTTGGAGAGCTGTGCAGGAGGAACAGGGTTTTGTTTTTTTTCCCTCCCCTCTTGTTTTTGGGGCTTTTAAACATGTTCCCAATTACTGGGGAGTTAGTCAGACTAACAAGAGGACACAGAACTGGGCGGTGTCTGCTTTGAGGAGCCACGTGAAGGGTGGGCAAGGCAGGAGCTTTCAAAAAATGAAATAAAATAAAAAAGTGGCAAAAAAAACCCCCAACATCCCAGGGCTTTTAGGCTGAGTTTTCGGTGTTTTGGGAGCTTGCTGAATAGGCACTGAAGATGGAGGAGTGTCTCTGGAGTTACTGTCAAACAGTGATTCCCTAGAGGAAGAGTTTTGGTTTCATTTGTAAAGCCTTTGCTTTTATAAAGATAAAACTCCCAAACAAACCTTGCCCTGTGGCTAAACAGACAATTATGTTACACCACACTGGTTTACTCTCCTGCTAGTAAACAATATAAACATTACCTTGCAGGAATTCAATCCTTTCTGGCTGGTTTTTTCCCCCTGGGAAATAAAATACCATGAGGAAAGTAAGTATTAAACCAGACAGTTCAATGTTGCTTTTCTCCCTGTGTTTTTTAAATAACCCCAACATTAAGGAGGTATCTGGACAAGAGAGGCATCAAACAGATGAAACCAACTAAATATTGAGAGAGGAAGGTGGCATGTTGAGCACTGAGCAGGATGATCAGGTCTAGGGGTGGGAGGCAGGAGGGAGAGGGATGGGGAGAGATCCATTGTGGTCTGCTCTGGCACCCTGAACTCCAGGGTGATCCATGAGAACCTTGGAAAACAAGAATCCCCACAGGCTTTGTGTGGTTGTGCTGCTCGCGGGGGTCGTGCCCGCGTCCCTGGCTCTGCAGAGCATTCCAAGCTTTCCATTTGAGTTATCCTTGCAGCTCCAGCTGGAGCCCACTGCAGTTGTGGCCTCTGGAAGGGGCAGGGAGAGGGGGACAGAGGGCTGGAGGTGTTGACTGTGTTGGTCTCAGACAGCTGTTTGCATCTGGTCCAGACAATGCCATCTGTCACCACGCTGTATTACGAGTGATTTCTCACTCCAGCACTCTCTGCTCTCACTGAATTTCAGTGAAAATATCTTTTTAAAACAACTAATAAAATAACTTTTAACTGTTCACAAAGCCAGCCTTCTGTTAAAGGCAAGGGGAGCTGAGGGGCCTTGAGGGAACTCCCTGCCTTATGTTGCTTCAGCTGCTCTTTGTATTTTGGGGCAGAGGTAGAAAGAGGAGCAAAATGTGGGACGAGCAGATTCTGGTGGGAGTTCCCCTGAACCCCTTGAAAGCCCCAGAAAAGCAAAGGCATGGCTTCCCTGACCAAAGAGGTTTTTGCTTTTGGACTTGCAGAGCAGGGGCAGGGGGGAAGGAGAGAAAGAGCTTTTCCATCATTGGCGCCTGCAGTTTCCCAGCAAATGGACAGTGTTACCCAGGCGCTCTAATGTCAGCTTTATTAGCAGGTGCTGAAGGGAGCTGGCCATTAAAACAACAAATTGGGGCTGTTTCCACAGGCTGACTGTCCCTGTGGCTGGATTTAATCCTCCTGCCAGGAGGATTAAATAACGCTGGCTGAAGCCACAGTAATCACTCTCTTGCCAGGGCTCTCGTAGCAAACCTGCAGCTCCTTCTCCCATCACCTGCTGGGGTTCTTTCTAGACCACAGCAAGCTCCATCCCTTAGGATAGATTCACCTGGGTCACTTTTTTGCCTTTGCCTTGGGTAGGAAATAAATCCCAAGCCATCTGCCTCTGGGAATTATGTTCTGGCTGGGCACTGAGCACTGTGTGTGTGTGTGTGTGCCTGGTGGAGGGGACATGGAATGTTCTCCTGCAGTGCTGCAGGCAGGTAACCCCATATCCAGGGTCTCTTTGCACCCCTGGCTGCTCTGGGGGTGTTCTCCATGTCTTCAGCCCCCATCCCTGCCACAGTGAGATCTGTTACCTTGGCACTGATGACTTCATGCTGCTGTGCCCCGTGCCACAGGGCTAGTTGTCCCAAGAGAAGGAGATAAAAGGCTGCTTTGAGTTTATAGGACCTTTTTTATCTTCAATCTTTCGAGACCCACCTTTTGCCTAAGTGGGCCCATCTCCCCCATGCTGCTTGGTGCAGGGATGTCTTCATACCTTTCTGCCAGCCCAGCTGTGTGGAGTTTCCATGATGTATCTGAGGAGCACAGAGGGGATCCAAGAGATATCCCAGCTTCCAAATGTAATCCTGGCTGCTTTCTGTCAGAGTGAGGGCTCTCTGGCTCAGCATCCCACTGCTGCTGTGGACTGGTGCTGAAGGACGGGATAAATGGGATGGATGGCTCACAGTTTGGAGTTTCTGATTTGGAAACTGCCACTGGGGCATGGGATGCTCTGCCAGCCAGCCTCTCCCTGCAGTCTTTCTCAGTTCATCTCTTCATCTTTTGCATGCTGTGATGAGCTGATGGATCTCCACCAACCTCCCATATCACAGAGGGTGGTGAATTCCCTGTGGGAAGGATTCCTCTGCATGCAGCACTTGTCAGCCTGCTTGAGAAGCTCCAGAAACCTACTTGTGATTATTTTTATGGAATTAGGGAGTGGAGTGATTTTGTGCAATATCCCCAAATGCAACAGATCAAAGGAAGGGACAGAGAATTCTGCTGAAAGACATCACAGGCACTTGGCTGGTGTGGAGCCATGAGCTGCAGTAAGACTCAGGGGGACACCTTGTTGAGAGGTGCCTCCAAGTGTGGAGCGTTGAGTTTGGAGGAGAGAGAAGATCAAATGAGCGCAAAACCAGGAAAATGTGGCCTTTCTCATCAGCAAGCTTTTAATGTCTTTCAGAAGGCATAGCTGCTGGTGAGAGTGCAGTAAAGAGCAATTGAGTGCTGCAAATTGGTCCTTTGAATAATTGGAAGTAGTTTAAAATGGCATAATTGGCTTAAAGATGCCTCATCAACCCATCTAATCCCTCGGAGGCTCCCTGGGGCTTTACGCTGATGGATGGGAGTGGGTTTTTTTCAGTGTGGTCGGAGCTCATCTGTTTGTCTGGTGGAAGTTGCTCATCTTCATAACATTCCTGTGTGTGGCTTTGGCTTTTCCGTCCCAAATATTTGATTTGAGCAAATGAGTCATGGAAAATGTTAACTGCTCTTTGCACTAGCTCTTGGGTTAGTTGAAAAAGCAGCTTGGTGTGTAGTGCTGGTGGAGTTATGGATCTGCAGGATCATTTCAATCTCATCTTTCTAGACAGAGTTCCACATATCTCCAAGGCAGGAACAGGTAACTCATGAATTCACAGTGGTGTGGGCTCCAGTACCATGTTTCCATTCGTGTTGGTCTGGTGAAGGGTGTCCCTGTCCACAGCAGGGGCTTGGAACTGGGTGATCTTCAAGGTCCCTTCCAACCCAACCCACTCTGTGATTCCCTGTTTACGACTTGGAGGATTCATTAGGAAATCACCATCTCCCCGTGAACACTTTAAAGATGGAAGTAAAGCTGGAAAAGAAACTGCAGTTGCCTTGACCAGTTTCTGCCTCATTGCCTGAGGGAAATCAGTTGTAATGAAAAATCTGGGTTCTTAATGATGTCAGAAAGGATGGTGAGGAGATAACTCACAGAAACAGAGAGCTGGGAATGCAGCAGAGTGTTTGGAGAAACTCCAGAAGTGGTTTTCCCTTGTCAAGATGGGTATCTCACTGTACTGAAAGCAAACTTGCTTTGGAAACCAGGGCAGGAGGGATATTGTGTTGTTGGGAGGTATCTTAATTAAGGAAGCAGTGGGGAAATAGAAGGGAGCTGCAGCTGGGAGTAGTAAAATTTGGGGGCAAAATAAGAGGGGGGGGATAGGCCAAGCAACATGGTATCTGCTGCTTTTATGGGGTGCAAGTGTGAGAGCTGTAAGTGCAGGAGGAGGAGGAGGAGAACTGGGAGTGGTGCAGGCTGAGGTGATGGGTACCAGGAGCTGCTACCGGGGCCACTCTCCCCAATAAATCCTGGCCAGAAGCGTCTCAGCTGAGAGGAGGGGCAGGAATCACCTCAGCCAGCACCCATAAATCCAGCCCTGGAGATCAGGGGTGTACATCCTAATGAACGTTCCCTCCAGAGCCAGGAGCAGGATGAGCTAATTGTTTTCTGTGCCCTCTGGTTCCCCCTGGCTCGGGGCTGTGCTTGGATTGAAGTGTCATTACAAGGAATTGGAGTTGGATACGGAGATCAAAGGAAGAAACCACCCGTGTCACTTATTACCTCAAGGAATGAAGTAATTAAATTGGCCAATTTAAAGACACATCCCTTCCCTGGCCTTAGAAAGTACAGACCCTGCAGATTTTTGATGCTGAATTGTTCATTTTAATCTTGCAAGTGTTGTTCTTTGATAAACTGCTCCTGGAAATGTGTATCCAGAGATGCAAAAGGAAGGAAAGGGCCCTTGCAAGGGGTAAGTGAAATATTTTGCTTTCTCTGTTCACCCTTGTGTCTACACAAATGGGATGTGATATTTTTTATATTGTATATATTACATATTTCCTTTAAAAAAAATAAGAGGGGAAAAACCCCCCAAACACCAAGTTTTGAAAAGGAGTAACAAATTTTCCGATCTCAAAATAAACCTGGCAGAGAAAATGGGGGAAGAAGGATGAGATGTGTCAATTTGCTCTTTTTCTGGAGTCTTGTAACTAGATTAAAGTCTTGCATGTTCCTCCTCTTCCTCATAGAGGAAATATCTTCCCATGCAGAGGAAATTGCCTCCAGGCTTTCATGCAGTACTTGCAGTTAAAGTGAATGGAATTACATGTTATTTGAGTATTAAGACAGTGGCTGGAAGCTTGTTGCTCTTCAGGAAAACAGGTGGTTCATCCCTGGAAATGCTGGCTTTTTGTATAAACACCTTAAATTAGGTGTATCATTGGAGACATGATGAAGGCTGGGGACAGAGGAGCCAGTTGTCCCCAGCTCAGCTGGCACTGGGTTAAGGAGGGAGGGTGGGTGAAGCTCTCCTGTGCCAGCAGGATGGAGGAGCTGCTGGAGGCAGAGCAGGGCTGTGGGTGGAAGGGGGGTGACCCACCATGTGCTGCTGGCTGTGGTTACAGGACTCCTGGTCATGCACGTGGTGCTTGGAATTCAGGGCTGGCAGGGGAAAGGTGGGAATCCAGGGACCATGTGTGCTGTGTATATCAAGTGGGTAGTGACAGGCTGTTCCTGCCACCAGCTTTAGTGTCATTATACATCTGCCCCGGGCACAAAGTGTTTGGAAAAAGGGCTCTCGTTAATGTGGTTGGTGAAGCTTTGTGCTAGAAGTGCTGCTGGTTGTTACCAAGGGAAGGTCTCCTGGCCTTGACTTGGAGAGGTATCTAACATGCAAAAGCCAGTCCCGTTAATTCCATAATAATTTCTTTTTGTCTGAGTGATTCCTCTTTGCCTTGCCCCTGCCAAGGAGATGCCTTCCCACAAAAGGGTGGCTGCAGAAACTCTATTTTTTGAGCATCCGTAAGAGATTAAAGATTAATTGCACAGCTGAGGTTGAAGAGGGGCGAGCCTCACCAGTGATGGACATCCTTCTGCCAGGTTTGGTGGGGAACCCCAAAAGGGGATAAGTTTTAATTGATCCTTTGAGGTGACAGCCTAGAGGATTCCCTCGAAATCCCAGCAAACACCAAAATTCCTGGGGGTGGTGTGTATTTGGAAGTAGCAGAGGAAAACAAATTCTCCTGTGTTTACTTAATATGGCAAAGAACCGTGGCAAGAGAAATCACCTCCTCCTAGCTCCTTGTCAAGACTTTTAGGAGTTCCCAAGAGTTGCGTTTTCATATTAAAATGACAAGAACTAGGAAGAATTGCTTTTGGATAAGTCTTGTGGAACTTGTGCCTTTTTTTACTGAGCTTTTGTTCTTTTCATTGTGTTTTCTTTTTTTTTTTTTTTTGTGTCTCTTTAATGTAGCTCCCCAGAGGAATTTTGAAATCGCCTTTAAGATGTTTGACCTGAACGGTGATGGCGAGGTGGACATGGAAGAGTTTGAGCAGGCAAGTTGATCCTCTTAGTCAGGAGTGCCACACTCCCCTGTGATGGTGCTGTGGTCTGTGTTTGGGGTCAGTGCTGGTTTACATCTTTTCTTCCTGTGCTCTGCTGTGTTGCCTCAGTATGTTTGGGGGTTTTCTTTGGTATTTCAAGACAGAATTTTTCATTCAACCATCAGCATCAACTCAGCTATCCTGTGACTTTGTCACCAGTGTCCAAGGCCAGGTTGGACGGGGTTTGGAGCAGCCCAGGATAGTCAAAGGTGTCCCTGCCCATGGTAGGGGGTTGGAACTGGATGAGTTTTAAGGTTCCTTCCAACCCAAACCATTCTGGGATTCTATAATATTTCTTTATAAGATGTCACCTCCAAAGAAGATAAAGAACTTTTTTTCACTCTGCTGTTGTCATGGGACTTTGATCCTACTTCCTTCCATGACTTCTGCCTTCCTCAATTTTATTTGCCTTCAGAGAATAACCAAGGGTGAGTCTACCTCAGAGGAGAATTTATTATCCACTTATTCCAATATCATCTAAAAATGTGTTAAGAGCATGTTTTCCTGAATCCTCTACCTCTTCCAAGGTCTCTTCAGCAGGGAGTTTGGTGCTGGCTTTTTTATGAGCTTAACCTCCTCCACATCTGGTGCTGGTGAGCTCCTCTTCCTCTGAGCCATGGTTTATGGCTGTGTCTGAGAGCAGCTTGAAGACTCGAGCTGCCAGTGGGGGAAAGATCTGCCCTCCCCAGGCAGGTGTGTGTGATTTTCTTGCCTGGGTAGAAAACAGCCTTAAAGCTGTGGGAACTCCTGAGCACCCTGAAATCCCAGGATACAAACAAAGCTCCCTGAGTGTGCTGCTCATAAAAGGAAATTTAAAGGCATTTGCAAACTGATACCTGGGACCAAAGCAGCCCTGAGTAGTCCAGATTCTTACTCACCACTTACTCAGTGGCCAGCTAATTTCAGAAGTCTCTATGAGGTCATGCTTGGAGCACTTGCTAGAAATGGGAAGAACTAGTGGCAAAGGAGGTCTGTTAAATTAATTGCCCCCTTCTAGTCTGTTGCTGTCATGCTCCTTACATTATTACCTGTGGGGATGATGCCATTGTCAGGAGTTTGCTCCAGAGCCATGGATTATGGATTATATCTGGGTAGGTGTAGGGGTTTAGATGCACACTTTGGGCTAGGAGGAGGGTGGAGGATGTTGATCTGCAGTCTGATACCCCTTCACTTGGCAGCTCGAAATGTAAACCTGGGAATTTGTTCCTTTTCCTTCCTTTTCCCAAGTAGAAAATATGGCTTTTCCTTCTGTCCACATAGCGCACTCCCCTGCAGCTCTCTGATCATCTTCAGCATTTCAAAAGGTGTTTTATGGCACTTAAATGTTTGAGAATTAAATCAATTCCAGTGATAACATGAATTTAGGAAAAGCAGAGAACGATTAACCTCCTACTAAAAATGCAGCGATGCCGAGGTGCCAGTACAGGTGTCATGTTTGGCTTTCTTATTAGCCATGTTGAGAGCAAAAGAACACTTCTAGAGGATGAATGTTTCTAAAGTGCTACACGGATGAAGGTACAAAATTGAATTAAACTATTTCAAGTCATCCAGTAGGGCAAGGGAAGTTGTACATGCATTAAGTCATAAAAAATCCTTAGGGGAAGGTATTTTTGTTAAGCTTGTCACTGCCTCTGTAGGAACGAATAAAGTTCCTGATTAGCACCAGAATGTTTTGGTGAGGGCTGATCTTCCAAAACTTGCAGGTCAGAGGATGAAGGAGCTGGTTTGGAAAGTGAGGAAAGCTGACAGTTCTGGTGATTTCTGAAGGTACTGATCAGCTGCACTTGCCAGGCAGAATTAAACACAGCTTCAGTGGGAGGCACAGACACCACTTTATGCACATATAGAATTGATATGGTAAAGACTCTTGTTCAGTCCATATGGAAGTGCCTCAGGAAGGATGGGAGGCTCTGCAGCTCCATGCTGTGAACACCTCACCTGACAGGAGCAGCTGGAACTGGCCCTTCCAGGGAATTATTGCTGGAGGTGACAGCACTTCAAAAGAGCACTGTCCTCTGGGGCAGAAGGGGTAGAAAAAGAAAGGCAGGAAAAGGCTCCTCCTCTGGGCTGGCTGTGAGCTGGCTCCTTCACACACTGTCTTTGGAGACAGCCAGCAGGAGATCCCTCTTTTCATTAATGACTGAAAGCCCTAGGAGTGTTCAGGAAAGAAAATTGCTTCTCTAAGCTAGCTAATATGTAAGTTGGAGGCTTTAACTAGCTAATAAAATACTGGGTTTTTTTAGGCCTTGCTGAAGAACTTCAGATTTATTTTTTTTATCCAGATGATACATGAGCTTAGTGCAAAGTGCTGAATAATGTGGTGCCTGCATCAGTATCAGTTCCAGCTCTTCATCCTTCAGCATGTAAATTGTTAGTTTACTCCTCTATTTTTAATTAAAAAGTTGGCCAGAAAGTACTGAACTCGCAGGCAGCATTATTGGTGATTTCTCTTCAAACCATTAACTATTTTTATTGATTTTTTTCTTTTACTTTCCCCCCCCCCCTTCGTCTTCTGCAAAAGATGAAACATCACAAACACTTAGGCTGAAATATGAACAAAAACAGTGGAGCCTGGTACGATTGATGAGCTTTGGGTGATGCTTTCTGGGCATTTAAAAGGATCACTCCAAACAGGGACCAGTCAAATAATTTTGGCTCCAGTGCCCACAGATGGATTTCCAAACTGCCCAAGGCTTGTTATGGATGGGAGAGGAGAAGAGATCTGCAGGATGCCACATAAATAAGAGCCAGGAGAAGCTGCTCTGTGCAGCAGCCTGCAGTGTGGTAAGCACTTGGGTAGGAACAGGGGCAGTTTTCCAAAACTGCATTGCTTGAGACAGTTTATAAGGATTTGTCTCCGAGATGCAGAGCTCTCAGTGAGTGGGAGTGGAGCACAGCAAAACAAGGAGTTGCTGTTTACAGTGTAAAAATCATGGAATCACTGAGTGGTTTGGGTTGGAAGGCACTTTAAAGCTCATCTTGTTCCCTGCCATGGGCAGAGACACTTTCCACCAGCCCAGGTTGCTCCAAGCCCCATCCAGCCTGGCCTTGGACACTCCCAGGGATCCAGGGGCAGCCACAGCTTCTCTGGGCACCCTGTGCCAGGGCCTGCCCACCCTCCCAGGGAAGGATTCCTTCCCAATATCTCATCTCTCCCTGCCCTCTGGTAGTGGGAAGCCATTCCCCCTTGTCCTGTCCCTCCATGCCCTTATCAATAGTCCCTCTCCATGTTTTTTGCAGGCTCCCTTCAGGGCCACAATTAGTTCACCCCACATCCCTCTTCACATCACAAGGCATATTTTAAAAAAAACACAAAAAAGTGTTTTTCTGTGTTTTTTCCACTTTGTTTTGCCCTCAACTTGATTTTCCTTGTATAGAAGAATAACCAGTGGTCCCTGTTTGGGGGCAGCACTTCAATTGAGGTGAGCCTGGCAGTGATAACACAGCATTCTCCTCCAGAGCGTCCCCTTTGGGATTGTTTCAGTGCTTGCTCACTTGTTAGGAAAAAAACTGAATGCACCAAATATCACAATAATAAGGTTCCGGCATCCTTTTGACAGCTGGAGCTCTTGGCAGCTGTTTTTCTTCCTCCCTTCCACCTTTTGTCAGTGGGAGGAAGAGGGTGAAGGCAAAGCAGAGGTGTTTGCTGGAGCTTTGAGAAGCCTGTGCTTTCAGGTGGCTTTTCCACCCCCCCCTCCTTTCCCATGCTCATTATCCTTAATACAAATCCTTCTGCTACCTGCTACCTTGTTGGAAGAAATCAGTTTTTACACAGAGAACAAGCCTGGCTTCTCATGTCCCAGCAACAATCATTCAGATTAATAATAATAATCATTAATAATCACCACGGGCAGGTGCTGGGAAGGGTTAGTGGGATACTTGAGAAGGGAGAGAGGACATGAGTGTGTATTTAGCTTGGCTGCCCCCTTAAAATAGCAAACTCTGGGATTTTCAGGCTGTGGCATCCTTCAAGTATGCCAAAAGGTTGAACTTAAGGGGGTGGGAGAAGTTTTCTGGAGAGCCCTTTGCTCTGGGTGGGACAGCCCCAGGGATGGAGGAGCTTCCAGAGCAACAGGCAGCAAGGAGGGAGTGCCCTTGGGTAGAAACCCCCTGGATCTGTGCACAAGTGGAAAAGAAACATGTTGTGAGCTACCTGGGGTTGGGGGGAGCCCACAAGGGCGTGCAGCAAAGGGGTGGAAGCTCCAAAGCACACGCAGGGTGTTTTCTTCCTCATGATTGCTGTGGCTTTCTCACCTCCTGCAGCTTTGCTGGGAACAAGCTGCTCTCTGCTGACCAGGCACGGGATCGGCACAGGAATGTTTATCTGCAAACTGGCTGGATTGTTTCTTAAAATTCACTTTAAGCCCCTCATACTCTCTTTAAAGAGGACTGAGAAAAGCCAAGCCTAAGTTGCCTGGAAAGGCTGTGGACTCCTCATCCCTGGAAGTGTTCAGGACCAGGCTGGACTTGGAGCAACCTGGTCCAGTGGAAGGTGTCCCTTCCTGGGGCAGGGGGATGCAATGAGATGATCTTTGAGATCTTTTCCGATCCAAACCATTCTGATTCTATAAGGTCAGCTAAATTTTTGAATTGTTGTGTCTTTTAAGAATTATTGTAGAAAAAAAAAAAAACCAAGAGGATGACGTGGCTGAGCTTGGAGTCCTTCATCCTTGTACTTGAGCGATTCAGGTGCCCCGTGGTGGTTTGGATTCTAACATCCTCCCTCTCGTTTTTCAGGTGCAGAGCATCATTCGTTCCCAGACCAGCATGGGGATGCGCCACAGGGACCGCTCCACCACGGGGAACACCCTCAAGACCGGCTTCAACTCAGCGCTTACCACCTACTTCTTCGGGGCAGACCTCAAGGGCAAGCTGACCATCTCCCACTTCCTGGACTTCCAGCGCAAGCTGCAGCACGACATCCTCAAGCTGGAGGTTTGGCCTCGGGGAGGGTTTGTTGTCAGCACTGCTGATGGGCAGGATTGAGATGATCTGGGGGGAACAAGAGGCTGTGAGTGGGCTTGTTGCTAACTCGCTGAGGAAGGTTTGTCTCAGCGCTAACCCTGAAGGAGCAGAGTTTATAACCTTCCCCAAACTCTGCTTTCTGTTTGTTTCATCATTCTGAATGCTTCTGCAGGGTAAGTGTTCAAGCCTTGCTTGATTCCTGCTAAATAGGTGTTCTCTGCTACGTGACCTTCCTTATTTGCTCCTGGATTAATGTTTTATAAGAACATTGTCCATCTCTTTGGAGTTTTTTACCTTTCCGTTGTATTGAAAGTCTCCTTTTTTCTTTGCGTTACCATGTTTAACAGCAGCTCCTAATCACATGACCTGGATTTAAGCATCAGGCTGCAAAGTTTGGTTCTTTTGTGTAAAAAGAAGGCACAGCAATGTTGGTGTGTGTCTCAGCACCCAAGTGGAGCTGGCTCGGAAATGGTGCCCATCACTGCATCACGCTCAAAGGCTCCACCTGACTTGAGTGAAACCAGGCTCTTATTTGCCTTGGAAATGAGGATTTGTGCACCAGAAGATCCCCCACAACCATAACCTTTCAAGGCACCAGCTTTCAGATCTCTGTTGCCTGAGTCTGGTGTCTGTTCATGTGCTCTGGGTGTGTGATCCAGCGTTTTATTAAGTCAGTCGTTGCAATTTTAATCTGAATTTATTCCCCTTTTTATTTAGAGTTTTACTATTCTAAGTAGAAAAACTAACCCAAGGGCTGATTTTTTTTTTTGTTTGTTTTTGTTTTTTATGGAGGTAATTGCCCAGTTCACTGACTTCATTTTCATGGCCATTAAAGCAGGTGATGTGGGGGGAATAGGCTGGTTGAAGACAATGCTGTCTGTGAGCTGGGAAGTGTCAGTTCCTCAGTGCCTCTGCAGATTGAAACTAATAAAACACAAATACTTTTTAAGGTTAAGAAACAGAAGCTGCAACTTGAATGGCAAGGGAAGAGAAATAGATACTATTCTGTGCTCTGGTTTCCTGCTGTTCACTCCAGAGGTGGGCTTGGAAGCATTCCTGACCCTGTGCTCCCTCCACAGCTCCCCATTTGTCTCATTAAGAAGTAATAAGGTGTTTTTGGGTTTGTTTGGTTTTTTTTCAGTTTCATGGTACTTGTTCTTCTTTTCCTCCTGTGACAGTTTAGTTTTTAACAATTTCACTCAACAGTGCGTCTTCCTGGTGAGCCTTAGCTGCCTTTGTAATGAGTTGGTTATTAATGGGGGACAGTAAAAGATAGTTCTGTCTTGGTAAGTTATTGAATATCATAAAGGCAGTGTTGCTGAGTGCCCCCTTGGGCACAGCAGAGTGCTGTGCTTAGCATTTGTGAGACTTGTTTCAGCTGAAACATTCACCTCTGCAGAGGGAACAGTTCTCTTCTGCCCAGCCTCGTGTTTGCCTCAGTTCATGGTACCAAAGCACCTGGTTTTTCTGTTCCCAGCTCTTGTGGGTTGGCAATATAGGGCTGTTCCTGTGCTCTGCATCATGCAGTGTGGCCTGTCTCCCCTTCTGCTTTTCTCTCTTTGGACACCTCCTCTCCTTGCTTGCTCTTTGATGTGTTTGTTCCCAGTGCAGCAGCTTTTTGCACAAGTGTCTAGTGTGTTTGTGTTGCTCCTTTTCCAGGGAGTGCCCTAATGAACTCAGCCACTTAAAAACCATGATAACCCAGAGATGAGAAGTACCTTGAGAACAGAAGGCTTTACCTTGGCCCATGCCCATGAGGAAGAACATGAGCAGTGGTGCTCAGCTGAACTCCTGTACCCTTTGCTGGCCCTAGTGAAATTGGAATTTGTTCTGAGGCTGGGATGTTAATTTGAAACCCAAGTTTTGTTTGTGTTCAGTGTCTGAACTCCAGAAAAGTCTTGGGGGAAATGCAGGTGTGAAGAATGTCTCCTGGGGCTGGTGCAGCCCTTGAGGGGCATGAAAACCTCTGTTCTTAAAGTGGGACACTGACTTTGTCTCTCCCAGAAGAAATCTACTTTAAGAAAGGCCTTTTTTAAAGCTGTTTTCCTCTCAGCTCAGGAGCCAGGCATTTAATACCCTTGGGAACTGGTTTCTTCTGCTGACTGAAGGTGGAACAATAGTTCCTGACCATCTGAACCCGATTTCTTTCTTCTTACTGATTTTGGTTCTTTTTTTACCAAAATATCCATGCATATTTCTTGCTAAGATTGAAACTGTCTCAGAGGATTTAGAGGAGACAAAGCCCTGAACATTTCAATGTTCCTTGTGGCTGAAGTGCTGACAGCAGGTTTAAGTAACCATGGCCTGATGTTTTCTTCTTCTCTTCTGCTTATTTTCTTTTTTTTTTGTTTTTGTTTCAAGCACATTTTCCATTCTTTTAAGGAAACTCAGCAATCAATTCAGTTGCAGGAAGGGTAGGATGAGACAAGTAACCCTGGGCAGAGGTAGAGGAGAAGCTTTTAATGGCTTATTACAGTTTTTATTTTTTATTACAAGTTTGTCTGGACAGACTCTGCAACTCTAACGTGTCTCATTAGGACAGATGGTGTTTGGCTCTTTTTTTAAGTGAAAATACTCTGAGTTTGGAAGATGAATAGGACTTGACATCACCATTTATGCTATTTCCACTTGTTAGTGTCTATCCTAGACATTCCCATCCCCTGGGTGGACCAAGAGGAGTCTCAGCCAGCCTGTGGGGCCCTTCCAGCCTAAATTTTCTATGTAGCAAAGACAAAGCGCTTTGTTCTCCACATCTGTGTCAGCCCTGCAAGTCAATCCAAAACCTGCTGGTAGCACTGATTTGGTCACCAAGAAGGTTTTCTAAGCAAAGTAAAATGGGATTCTGTAAGAATATGGCAAAGGTATAACACATTGTTACTGTCATCTGGAAGATCCCTGTTTTCTGTGTCTGTTCTGTGACAGTGATTTGGGAGGAACTTTTCTATGCTGGAAATTCCTGTTTTCATGCCCAGTGTCCATACAGTTGCTGCCTGGTTTGGTTTGTAGGAAGAAGGGGTGATGGATGCGCTTCCATATGCACACACCTCCTTAGGAACTCCTGGGTCCTTCTGGACCTCAGCCTTGTCTTAACAAATCCTCTGGTTTCAGAAGGAGTTTGCAGTGATGAGTCACATATCTCTGTATCTGCTGCAGTGATGTAGGTGAAAGACAAGAGTAGCTTCAGTAAATTGTTTCTAGTGGCCTGACAAATGAACTCTGGCAGGGTCAGATTGGCTGAGGTTTGTAAGGAAGAGCCCAAAACTCGAACTTTGTGGTATCAAACTTACACAAGACATTTTTATGTTAAATCACCTCTATGACAGTCTATCGCGTCCCCGAAGGAAGGAGAGGAGACGTTCCCGGCGATGTTGGGAGAGAGCCGAAAACTGNGGAAATGGTCACCTTGGCCACTTTCACAGGTCTGTGTTCTCCCACAACAGTCCCTGTCATGGTTTGCTGAGTTGTCTCTCAAAGTTGCCCTTTACTCTCTCATCCCCTCACTGTCAGTGTCACCACTGGCCTGGCCACCATAGGAGCAGTGGTGGGGGATGTCACATTTTCCCCTTTTCCTTATGAATTCCCCCTTCTCTGCCTCCTCTAATGGATTTTGTGTGCTTACACAGTCCTGCCAGTTCTATATCTTTTATATCTCTAACTCCTCCTTTAGTCCCAGCCTTGCTTTCTCTTCCTTTCCTATGTCTGAAAAGCCAAACCAGCACTAGTGGAGCTGCCTCTTCAGTGGGGCAATTAAGGGCAGGTACAAAATTATTAGTGATTTCCTGACGTGGCTGCAGAGGAAGGGGGAGAGGATGGGCTGATGGCTAAATACAGAATGCCCTGGATCTGCCCCTGACTGCACCTAGAAGGCATGTTGAGAACTAATAACCTTTAAACAGTAGGTCTGGAAGGGAGGAGGATCTGGACGTTGAGGCTTTTGCCTTCCAGAAGCATTTGGTATGGTCAGGGATGAACAAAGCCATGATGGGTTTAGTGCCACGGAGAGGGGAGTTACCAGGAGAGCCCACAGACCTTCATTCTCCCCTCTTCTGCATTCCATGTGTTAGAGGTTCTATGGAATAGAAATGAGGCTGATGTCCCTGCCTTTGGTGGATAGCCATGAAGGTGTTGTGGATGACAGAATTTTATGACGTCCCCAGGTAAAAATGGGAGTGATCACCTGCCACCATGGATGGTTTCACATCAGGGAACTCTGAAAGCTTTCGGGCTGAGTGTGGTGTCTCAGGGTTTGGGGAAAAGCTGGCATTCAGCTTTTGTCCAGTGTCAACTGAAGACTTGGGAAGAATTCAAAGTGAGATGTTAGTATGGAAAAAAGATTCTGAAAATAGCGATAAGTTATGAGGCCATGGCATGTGCAGCTTAAAGCAAAGACAAGAGGGAGACATAACTGTCTCAGCAAGCCTGAGGAGTCACCGTAAAGGAGGCTGAGGCAAGTCATTTTCATCAGTCAGGAACAGCAGACCAGGTAATGAAAAGCCTAAGTGTGCACCAGGGAAGGTTTAGTTTAAACCCAAGGCAGGCTGAATTCCAGTCCCTTTTTCCATTAAGCAGGGGAATGGTGAAGGGTGGGGGGTTCATTGTCACGGGTGAGTTACCAAAAGCTGTGCTCAGTGCCTCAGTTGGAGGATGCCATAAACACTTTTCCTAACTAATTCCTCCCTAGTACAGGCAGGAAGAGCAAAGTGGGGAAATGAAACCCTCCTGGGTGCCTCGCTCTGAAAGGGGGAGGAAGAGTCAGGTATCAGCTGTGGGGTGGTTGGAGGGGAGCATTAAGACCATATCAAGCATCTGCATGCTAGCTGTGAAATCACAGAACATTCTGAGTTGGAAGGGACCCACAAAGATCATCCAAGTCCAACCCCTGGACCTGCCCAGGACATCCCAGCAATCCCACCCTGTCCCTAAGAGCATTGTCCAAACCCTCCTGGAGCTCTGGCAGCCTTGGGGCCGTGCCCACTGCCCTGGGGAGCCTGGTCAGTGCCCACCACCCTCTGGGGGAAGAACCTTTCCTGAGATTCCCACCTAACCCTGCCCTGACACAGCTCCAGCCATTCCCTGGGTGCTGTCCCTGGCCACCAAAGCAGTCAGTCCAGGAGGCTGGGATGGTGTGACGTACATGTGCAGCATGGCTGGGACACTCAGGAGCAGCTGTGCCACGCTCTTTTTTGGGATGGATGCTTCATGGAGCAGCCACCACAGTGCCTGCTGAGAAAACCCCCGCTGGTGCTCTGTTTGAACTGGGTTCAAGCCTTCAGTGTGCTTGATGCAGTGGCTCTGCAGGGGAAGCCGTGGAGGATTTCATTGGAATTTCTATTTATTGCCTCATTAGTAGCACTGGAAGGTTTTGCTCTGTACCAGCGGGCTCCTTTGGATTGTGAAGGGTGTGTAAATCCACTGCTGAGCTCCTGCAGGCAGCACAGCCTGCCGTGGGACCCCTGCAAACAGAGTCCCAGGAGAGGGGTTTGGGTTAATTACACTGCCACAGGAGGGGATGTGCAGCTTTGTGTTGCTGAGTTCAGAAAGTGGAAGGGGTAAGCTATTTAGCTCTGGTTCATGTGTGCACAACCAAGTGAAGCAAGAGCCAGGGGGTGTCAGAAGTTGTTGGTGAGGACGTTGGGGACATCTGTGTGGCCGTGTTGTTGTAGCCGGTATGTGACTCTGGCCTCGTCCTTGTGCTGGATAAACAAACACTTCAGCCCTTCCTCTCCTTTCAAGCCCTGGCTTCAGAGCTGTTTTGCACCTCCCCACCTTGCTGGCTGTGCTTCAGCCCCTGCCTTTGCTTCTTGTGATGCATCAGGGGTGTGGGAGCAGGGTTCGGGAGCTCCCTTTTCCCTGCTACGCTGAATTAGACTCCTGCAAACTTCTTTTGCTTGGGGAATTGAGCACCAAGGTCAGGCAGAAACAGGCAGTAAGAGAGCTGTGCTTCTTAATAGACTCATGTACAGCAGTTCCACGGAGACCTGTGTTTGTGTTTCCCAGGGTACTGGCTCCACTCGGGTCGGGTTTCCCTGCGGGAGGGTTGGGAACTTGTTCTGCTCCTGAACTTTCCTCTTCTCTCATTCAGCAGCATGGAAAACTGCTCTGTTCCCTGTACCAGGAGCATGGTGAAGGGCAGGAATGGAGCCAGGCCTGGAGAGCAGCCTTTGGAAGGAGGTTGCTCATCTCTTCCCCCTCTCCGTCCCAGATGTGTCCTTTTCCCTTAGTGTTACTGATTCCTTTGCCTTAGGTTTCCTTCCTTTCATTCCCTTCCTGCGTGGAGTTTCAGAACAGTGATCCCTTCAAAGCTGGCGGGAAGTGATTTTGATTCATGAGGATAAGGTTCAGGTCCGGCCATCTTTACATAACCTTTCCTTAATTGCTCATTTAAGCAGAACAAGTGGCT
Source organism: Sclerurus mexicanus (assembly GCA_013396755.1). Classification (NCBI taxonomy): domain Eukaryota; kingdom Metazoa; phylum Chordata; class Aves; order Passeriformes; family Furnariidae; genus Sclerurus; species Sclerurus mexicanus. The sequence goes on along the minus strand of VWZF01004879.1, from coordinate 218,867 downwards.
GGTGATGGGAGTGAATCCTTCCCCGTCGCAGGCAGCAGTGCCTTGCCAAGGTCAGTGAAATCTCCAAAGCATCTATCCCGTATCTGGCCTGCTGGGATTGTGCTGCCACTGACAGGTGGAAATTTTTGCCCTGCCTGTTCTGTATTCACTTAAGCAGAGGTGGGAAGTGTGAACAGGGAGAGCGTTTGGAAGATTGGATTCTTTTTTTTTCTCGTGTGAAAATAGCTCCCTTTTCTTTCATTTATTTATTATTTTGTAAGGGAAAGACAAGCAAGCTGCTGCTGTGGGAGCATTTTCCCCTGACCTCATCCAGCTGTACAGCCCCACTCTGGAGTGCAGGGAATGAGGCAGGGGAGGAAGTTAATGGGCAATGAGATAATTGTGGTGCTTTTTCTGGTTTTATGAGACTGGGAGGTGTTTTCCCAAGCTGTTTTTTCCCCCTTGGAGCTGGGACTGCCATCAGCAGCAGGCACTGTGCCAGCTGGGTGCAGCACAGGGCAGGAGCTGCTGCAGGCAGGGAGCTTCCCAGTCTGCTCCAGTGGGTTGTGCAGGTCATGGTTTGCTCTTCTGGGCAGCTTTGCCAGTGCTGGAACCACTTCCTTGGGCTGGGCAGTGCCCAGAGCAGCCTGGTCCAGGTTGGGTTTGGCATTTCCTCCTCTGCATCCTTCCCATTTCTCCCACTGTTGGATCCCCCTCTGATCCCCTTTATGCTGGATCCCCCTCTGATCCCCTTTATGCTGGATCCCCCTCTGATCACCTTTATGCTGGATCCCCCTCCGATCACCTTTAGAGTTGTTTCTTTGGGTGTTTTTTACCGAATAATGCAGTTTGTGGATCCCACCCAGTGGCTCTTGGCAGGCTGAGCTTGCCCTTGCAAAACCCAGTGCTTTATATCCATGGCCCACAGAAACCTTTTAGCATAATTACAAAAAAACCCCCATCAAATTAGTATTCTAGATCATTGATCTTCCCAAATAAAAAGCCTTCAGGAACTTTTGCCCCTCTGGGGGTTTTCTGGCAGGAATTTGGTGCCTGTGCAAACACTTCAGTTTACACACAAACACATTAAATTGCTTTGGATGGAGGAGGTCACTGGGATTTAGGAAGATGTATGGTGTTTTCCCCCTTTTTTTTTTCCTTCCTGTCATAGTTGTATATGCAACTTGACAAGAGACCCTGGCAGCATGCTGCTCCAGAACAGTAAACAGAGCCAGTGCTGCAGTAGTTTGCAGATAAATAATGTATTATGGCCTGTCAAATAAAGCTGTGAGCAAATACCACTTTAAAGGGTCATATATTGTGAATCTGCATATTACCCTACAAACCATTATTTCCCAGACCCTTTTGATTCCTTATTATGCACACAGCAGCTCTCAGAACAGGTCACCTTTTCCAGCTACCCCTAAACCTGACAGAATTAGTATTTGCAATATTTCTGCTGTGGATGTTTGTTTAACCAGCAGAAAGAGGCTCAGAAATCATCTCTCAACACTTTTCTCTCCAAATAAAAGTCCTTGTAGATTTATTTTTCTTCACTATCTCAATTTGTAAATGTGGCACACATACCTTTTTTTTTTTTTTGAGGTTTTAGGGAATACATCATTTGTTTGATTGGTTTCTGGGAGAAGCCTTCCTAGAAACTTAGGAGCCTGCTAAAATACAGTTAGATATTTAACTAATGAGTGTTTGGAGAGGGTAGGAGCTGTATCCTTTCGGCGCTGCTTTAGAAAAAGTCTGAGCTGTGATTTCATCTTGCTGGGTCATGTTTCCCCCTTGCACCGATGGGACTCCTGGCTTTGGTGGATCCTAAACTCTGTTTGCTCCTGTGCCAAGTGCAAGGGCCTGATAGTTGTTTTAACCCTCTCCTTCAGCAAACAAAGCAGGTGAAACAAAACCGAGTGTTCAGCCCCAAAAGGCCCGCTTAGGAGGTGTTGCACCTCGCTTTTCAGCACAAGGTTTTTACATCCACAGTGATGCTGAACCCTCTCTGGGGGGGTTTTGGGCCCTGCCATCCTTCCCCAGGGCAGGTGATGCTCTTTTGGGCACAGCTCAGTCTGGTGGCGGCAAATCACCAGAGTGCAGCAGGTTTTTAAACTTGCATTCTCTGGTTAGAGAAGGTTTTAGGTAGAATTTTCCCCTGTGAATGCTGCTGGTTATCATAAAGTTGTTGAGGAAGGAGAGTCAGCTGAGAAGAGAAACCTTCCCCTGAGAGGTGTCTGGTACCTAAGCTTGACCTTTGTCTCAAGGAGGGATGAGTTGAAACCTCATCTTACATTTTCTTTCCATGTCTCAGCTGTGCAGCTGGTGGTGGCAGGAGAGATGAAAGGAGACCGATGTCTGCATTTGAGAAATTCCAGCAGATTTTAGGGGTTTTTTTTAATCAAGGTGTTTCTTATGATGGTGTCTCTGAGTTGGTTGGGGTGGATGCTTCTCCAAGCCTGGGATTTCACTTCTCCCAGGGGAAGGTAGATTGAGTCAGTGGGGGGAAAAAATTGTGAAGCAAGGAAGAAGAGGGGTTATGGGTCTGTTGTTTCACAGTGGCTCCTTGTATTGCCTATTAAGGGGATGTGGAAGCAGAGAAAATTGCTTATTTGCCTTCTGCTCATGTGAAGAAGGTTTTCCTTGGCACTGGAGGAAGGAGAGTGGTGTTACATCTTCAGACAGAAAGTTGAGCTAGAAGGAAGCTCACCTGCATTTTAGCTTATAGAGGAGCATGCAGATGCTCATCCTCTCAGATTTGGGGAGTTTGGGAGTACTTAACACATGTTTAAGATGATGGGTAGTCTTTTAAATTAAAAGAAATCAGAAAGTACCCTGATGTTCACCAGGACTGGCCACTGGGACTGGGTTAGTGAAGCTGAGTGATCCTCATTTCTCCTGCCTTCTTCCCCTCCCATAAAATGGTTTGGGTTGGAAGGGACCTTCAAGACCATCCCATTCCACCCCCTGCCACGGGCAGGGACACCTTCCACTAGTCCAGGTTGTTCAGAGCTCGATCCAGCCTGGCCTTGGACACTCCCAGGGATCCAGGGGCAGCCACAGTTTCTCGGGGCACCCTGTGCCAGGGCCTGCCCATCCTCCCAGGGAAGGATTCCATCCAGCCCTGCCCTCTGGCAGTGGGAAGCTGTTCCTCTTGTCCTGTCCTTCCAGTTCCTGATGAACTGCACCTTGGTTTTCCTGTCACCTCACATCGGCTTCTAATGAATTTCAAAATCCTGCTTTTCTGTGTTTTCATTTCATTTCCTCAGCGTCTCGGGTGTCCTGGCCTGCAGGAAGAGCCCTGGATTTCACCCTCCTCGCCGTTGTGTGGATGCAGAATCCACTGCTGGCACCAAGTGGCTGCGGGTGGAAGCTGCTCTGGAGGTGCTGGACTCACCAGCCTGCTGTGCTGTGTGTGCAGATTTGGGGGCTGCAGTTTGGAAGGGGGTAGGACCCCCTTTTCCCTGCTCTTTTCCCTGCCCTTTCCCCTGGTGGAGGGTGTCACGTGTGGGAGCTGCTCCTGCGATGCTGGATGAGCAGCTGCTTTGGCCCTGCTTTTCCTTTTTTTAGGATACGTGAAAGGGAGAAAGGCTGGCAAAGGATTTCCTTACCTGTAGTAAATCCCAGTGTGCTCTGCCCTTCGTCCCATCCTTGTAGGGTTTGGGGGTGTTTTACACCCCCACCACCCCCCACCCTGGAGTGACCTGTCCAGGATCATCCCGTGCACAAAAGGCAAAGAAAGGATCGTGATTACCTGGGAAAGGGCACTATTTTCCCTGCCTTCTCAAATACCCAGGAGATTTTAACACTTCACACTGCTTGCAGGCTGTGTGTTGAGTACTGAAATTAAAATTATAATAGGTTTTGCAGCCTCCTTCAAATCCAAGTGGGTTGTCCAGAAGGCTTTCCAGGAGGCAGATGTACTTCTGCTCCCAGGCAGGAAGGTGGGAAAAGGGCTGCCCAGGGTAGCTGGGGTTGTTACTTTTCAGCAAAAATAAAGGGATTTCCACCCACAAATCCTTTGAAGCCCATTTCCCTTAGGAATAAACACAATTGCTGACATACCAGCAAAAACTAAGCAGCGTTCTCTCCCTGAAATTTGCCTGCATCATCTTTAAATGACATGCCTTGTTTATCCCTCCTGCCATTCATTTAAATGTACCTGTTTTGAACTTCCTTTATCCCTTGCCATGATTTTGTTGTTTTCTGGGTTCAGTGGGGGGTTATATATTGGAATTTGGGCCCTGGATGTTGATCAGCTCTCTCTTCCAGCCCCTTTTTGGGCTGACCTTTGCAACGATCACCACTGAGCAAAACTCTTGAGCATCTGAGTGTTTTAGTGCTGGAGATGTTCATTTGAAAGTGAGATAAATTCAGCAGTAATTCCACAGGGTTTTTTTGATTTCTTGTGAATAATTCTGTGGTGTTTGGACTCATCACTGCACCTGACAACCACCTGCAGAAATCAAAAGTCAGATCCAGGTTTGGAGCTCACAAGGAGAGGGTTGAATTGGTTTATGATTTGGTAATTTAAAGAGATTTGTATAAATAAGTTATTTTAGTTTTCATCTTAGGTTTCTTTATCTTGTCCTTTGACATTGTCTCCTAACTGTGCAATAAGAGTGGTGGGCTTTTGGACACTGACTTAAGATTTTCTAAGCATACTCACCACTTAGGAGGTTGATTTGAGATATTTGGACCCCTATTTTAGCCTTTAATAGAAGATGCAGCCTAAAGCTCTGCTAAAACTTGGGATATCTGAAGGCTGTTGGCGCAAAAATGCTGGTTTGTGTCTTTGGGGATAAAATTAGGAATATTACAGAAGAAGAAAGAGTTTGTGCTGCTTTTGAAACAGCACTGACAGCGTCCCTGGGGTGCTATAAAATTTCTTTGCATTCTTCAAACGTGGCAGAAGCTACTTTTGCTTTTTAATGAAGAACAGACTTCTCCTCCAAATGAGTTTCCCCCCCAGCCTTTCCCCAGCACACAGGAATGGGAGAGGCCTCTTTTTGTATCATGAGTAATCCCCAAATCCTGTGTCAGGTGATGGTTAAAAACCATCACCTTTTCCCCAAATGCTGTATGGGCCGCTCAGGTGACATTTCAGAAGCAGAATTTCCCTCTCTGAGAGAACCAAACCCCTCCAGCCCTGGTGCTTCACATGTCAGGAATCACTTGGTGTCCCCCTGGGCAAAGAAGCTAGAATCTGTCTGATATGTTAATAATTAAAAAACTATTAGCCCTGAAGAGCAGTTGAGGCAGGAATGGTGAACTCACCAGGCAGTAGAATGTCAAGTCACTGGTCCCAAGTTGTTCTTTACGAGTTTAAAAATTAATTTGGTTGTTAAATTTTATTTTCTGGATGTCAGCTGGAGTGTCCATCTTATGTTTTCTGATAACTTTGAAGGGATATAGTTTATACTAAATAAAAGATCCCAAGTGCTGAGATCTGTGAAACCAGGTGAACTCTGATGTGTGTGTAGATCCACAGAGAGGTGGGGGAAAGGAAAAGGATGAAATCTCCATTATTTGTGAGCAGACACCTGGTGCTCCAACCCAGCACCTTCCCAAGGTGGGGATTGCTTTTCCCTCCTCCCCTGCAGCAGAAGCTGGGAGATAAACTGCTGCTGGAGAGTTGGATTAATGGAGAAAACCTCCTGCAGGGAAAAAACAGCAGTGTTTGGGAGGGCCAGGGGCTGTGAGGGGCTAAGGACAAGGAGAACTCGGGGAAGGTGAAGTCCGGAGACATCCATGAACCTTCCCTTGCTGGGAGCAGTGAAGAGCTCAAATGAGACTCAGTTTTTGTAAAGCCTTTTTGCTTTATTATCCACCACCCCCTCTCCAGCAGCCACACAACCACTCTTTGCCAGTGAGCGCTCCAAGTCAGCTCAGTGCTGCGAGGTAAAACTAGGAGAGCATGACACCAAGGCTTCTCCCAGAAGTTTGGAATTAAACATTCATGGGGATAACAGCTATTGGAGCGCATCGGGAATCCTTCCTATCTGGTGTGCTCATCCTTTGTCATGATGCCTTTCTATCCTCGTGCCTTTGGCTGGAGCCTTGTCCCCACGTGCCTGTTTTCTCTCCCTGGGCTCCAGTTTGAGCGGCATGATCCGGTGGAGGGGCGGATCACGGAGCGCCAGTTTGGGAGCATGTTGTTGGCCTACAGCGGGGTGCAGTCCAAGAAGCTCACTGTCATGCTCAAGCAGCTCAAGAAGCACTTCCAGGATGGAGAGGTTAGTGGCTTTCATGGAAAAGTGGGGAGGTTGGGGGCAGCCCTGTCGTTGTGAAAGTGAAATCTGCAGGACAAACATGGAGAGCTCAGCCTGGCATTAATTAGCTGCTGTGGCCAGGAGGGTTGTTCTTTAGTTCTTCACTTCTGTGGGAATTATTGGGATTGCTCACAGTTTAGGGAGGGATGAGTTTGCAGATCCTGCGCTCGTTAATTCAGAGGAATTCAGAGGCCTTGGAATGAGATATCCATAGCACAAGGAGGTGCTTGAGCAGGTAAGGCAAGTCTGGGCTGAGGAATTATTTGAGCATTAGAGTTTTACATCTGCCCCTATAAAGCTTGAATGTTCTTTTATTAACTGGGTTGTAAACAGGCAATTCACCAAAGTGAGAATGGATGGAAAGTCTTGGGCTGACTGTTTTAGAGCTGCTTCCTCCTGACATCAGAACTGGAGTTTATTTGTTAACTGCTTTCAATGCCAAATGTGTTATAAAACACAGGATTTGACCAGAGTCTGCTCCTTTTTTGTCCCTCCATTGACAGGGATAATTTGGTTTATTCCAGAAAAAGAAACTACTTAAATGCAACGTGTGCCTAACTCAACTCTATTGCTACAGTTTGCAAATAGTCAATTCCTTTGCTGTGATTTTGGGTTTTTTTAATTTGTGCGTGTATATATAGAGATATTATTGAACAGTAGCTGGATGAATGAGAAAATAGTCAGAGGGATTTATTTTGGAAGGCTTCTTGCAGCAGATGTTTTCTTCCTTTCATGTGCAAGCCAAAGCCCCGACATCTGTGCCAGAGGAAGAACTTTTTGTTTTTGCCTTACTCCTCATCCCCAAATCAGCCAGATTGTGTTTCTACTTGCATGCAACCAGATCCAGAGCAAGCCTTTATCTTCCTTTATTCTGAGGGCTTTCAAGGAGAGGAAGATAGGGAGTGGGGCAAGAAAAATCATATTTTCAAGGAACAGAATTGGTGGGAAGTTTATTCTTCCTTACACTGGTGAGGATGAAATTCCCAGTCACTGTACCAAAGCCACCCAGCAAGCTTTCCCTTGGAAATGCAGTTACCTTGTGAGAGCTTCCTTATGGAATCTGCCAAACATCCTCTCCCTGCTCTGATGCTGTTTGCCAGCATGTTGCTCTGCGTTCCCACTTTGGGGAGTGTTTTCTTGTATTAACTGACAATCTGCTTTGTTTTATTTTTATTTTTTCTTGAGGAAAAATTCCATCTTACCCTGGGTAAGTGAACTTTGCATATTCAGCAGAGCTGCCACACGCTGCTTTCTTTAAAATTGCTTATGATTGTCCTCCTCAAGTTATCCTTACACAGCTGCTTTTCTCCTAGTGAAAAGGGCCTGAGCCCAGTAATATTTATAAGCAAAGTATTTGGTACATCGGGATGTTTGGTGTATTTATGTTTCCCTAACCCCTAGAAAACCAGGCTGACTCATCAGAAATAAGTGATTCATGTCATCTTCTCTGTGTGCTTTGAGGGCTGGCTCAGATATTTTTCTGTGGGGGTGGCAGTGAGGTGTAATTCTCCCTGGCTGAACCTGCATTCCCAGGGGAAAAGCCCTAATTTTTGGAGGAAGTGTTCAAGCTGTCGTGTTCCAAGCAGGTATTTGCTCCCGGAGTCTGCCTTATGTATTGTGAGTGCTCCTGGAAGGTTTCAGGCTTATGAATCAACAGCTGGAGCTACAAATGCCTTGAAGGAGGTTATCAGTCATCTGCTGGCTTGTTGGGATAAGCTTGAGGTTGTCCCAGTCTCTGATTTTGTCAGGATTTTGGTAGCTGGGACAGAGTTAATGCTGATGCAGGATTCCTCAATAGAATGTTAAATCTCCTAGTGCTGATGGCATGGCTGCTACAGAAATTCAGTGTGTCTGTCCACACCAAATCCAGATTTGTAGGATACACAGGGATGTCGTTGCTTTTGCTTTTCCAGCTGCTGAGAGCACCATAAATTTACATACATAAACGTGTAAACCTTCCCTGTGTTGGGAACTGAAGTGTCCAAGGCCAGGCTGGACAGGGCTTGGAGCACCCTGAGATAGTGGAAGGTGTCCCTGCCCATGGCAGGGGGCTGGAATGAGACAATATTGAAGGTCCCTTCCAACCCAGTCCATTCCAGGATCCCCAAAAGGTAAATCCCAGCATGGTGTCTTCAGCTGGCCTGGAAGTGACTATACACCTTGGGCTTTCTCCAGGCTTTCCAAGTTTTTAGTGTCCTGCTCCCAGGAAAAGCAGAGCAGAGAGGCATCCTGAGAGCTGCAGAGGTATTTTCTTTTGTAGAACCATTGTAGCAAACAGAGGGATCTTTGCAGTGCTTCCTGCAGAAGCACTCGGCTCGTTGGGTTATTTAATTTTATTTAATTTAATTCTGCCGTCCATCTCGGGAAGTGGGGCAGGTACACCTTGAAGGAAAGCTCCCTGCTTCCCTTCAGCCACCAGGGATTTTTTTAGCTCTCTTGTCCACGTGTGCTATCTTGTTTTGCCATCTCATCCTTTCTGGCCCTGCTCCATGACTCCAGGGCTGGCCAGTTGGAGGCTCCAGCTCTTGTCCCAGCCCTGCTGTGGTTGTGCTGGTGCTAACCAGGTGGATAAACTCGGGTGCAGTGTGACCAGGTGGGGTCCTAGAGCTGCACTCAGCAGCAGCCCCTCTCCTGGGGGATCTCAGGATGCCTTTCCATGACCATTCCTCAGCTCACCTGGCCCAGGTAAGTAGAGCAGCCAATGATCCAGCCCCGAAGCAAAGCCAGCTGGGACCCATCTGTACCTGCTGTGCTTTGCAGTGTCACCTTCTGGCATGCTGGGCAATATGGGAGTCCCCTCCAGGGATCCCTGAATCTCTTGGGAGACACCTTCCAGCACATGGACTGTTTCACATTGTCTCTGTAAGTGTGCAGGCTTCCAAAAATGAGTCTTTTTGGAGTATGCAGATGAATTCCCCTCTGACTACAGCTCTGGGCCAATGAGTCACTTTGTCATGTCCAGGTGGTGTTCATGATGTCCTCTCTCTGTCCTAGGGGCTGACCTTTGAGGAGGTGGAGAACTTCTTCACTTTCCTGAAGAACATAAATGATGTGGACACTGCTTTGAGCTTTTACCACATGGCTGGAGCTTCTCTTGATAAAGGTATTAAAACTTGAGGGGCTCTCAGGTGCTGGAAGCCTGAGGGAGCAGAGCTCATGCCTTGCCTTTGGAGTTGGGAAGGTGCCAAACAAGGTTAAAAATGGACCCAAGCTGCAATTCCTCCCTGCAGTGAGATGTTCAGTTTGCTGCATCCGTGGGCGAAGAGGCATTTCAGGTTTTATGCTTCCCCAGTTTTAGATGTCAAGGAAAAAAGGCTGAAACGTGTAGCCTGAGTAGGTGAGGACACAGAGGTTTCATGGTGGTCCCTTCAGCCTGATGTGAGCAGAGGCAGGATCACAGACTCTGCTTGCAGATCCCAGGGACACCATTGTTTGTGCTTCACCCCCATCTTCTGAAGTGCCCTTTTCTCCTCCTTGTACAGAGGACTTGAAAAACTAAGTGTAAAAAAAGCTTGCAAACGTCCTTTCTGGGGATCTCTCTGATCCACACAGCAGGGGTGTGAACCAGCAGTGGGGCTGAGGGTAGGAACTGCTCAGCCCTGGATTCAGTTCAGTTTGCTCAAAAATCACATATTTTGCCTAGAAAGAAGAGCTGTATGGCCAGGTACTGCGTTTCTGGTGGGGAATCCAAGGAGTGGCAAGCACCTTAGCAGCTCCCAGGTGTGCTGGAACCCCACTGAAGTGCCAGACTGAGCATTAAAATCTCTGCAGAGTCTGTGTGTGGCCAGAGGAGTGAGCTGAATAAACCCCAGAGCTGGTGTTTCCTGGGGAGCTTGCTAATAATGTGGTTTATTGATCAGACCAGTCCATATCCTCCTCCTCATCATGTGTTTCCTTTCCTGAGCTGGTCTGTATCAGGTGTGTTCTCAGATCTGACATAGTCATGTGAAAAAAGGCCAAAAAACCCCCCCACCCCGTACATTTAAACCCAAAATCCAGCTCTCTGCTGCCAGGATTTATCACAAGTGTGTGTGTTTCTCTTCTAGATTTTTTAAGAGCTTTTTCTTTTCCAAAACACTCAGACTGGGATTATAAAAAAAAGATGTCAAACTCATTAGAAGTTTTTTAGGCTAAGTGGAAACTCTTGTCTACTGGAAAGTTAAAGCTGATGTATTTAGGCAGCTGCAGAATTAAACATTTCAGAAGTAAATTATTCCAGCTGCTGCTGTTGGGGGAATATTAAGGCATTAATAGGTCTTTGAGTAGTGGAATTACAGAGGGAGTCAAACATGTCACACCTCTTCTTGTGTGTGTCAGCAGCCCTTCTTTAATTTTCTTGGGGGGAAATCATCTGTACTCTTTGTTTTATATCACAGTTACCTTAACACTTGAAGTTAAAAGCAGCTGTGATAGGATTTTCTTTCATTTCAAAGTCAAAATGCCAAGTCTGGCTGTGCTGCTGCTGCAGCTCTGAGCCCTTTCTGCAGCATCCCATGAGGAGGTAACAGCCTAGCAAATCCAATTTCCTTGGTGTCTGCAAGAAATTAGCAGTTGTCCTGTTGTGGAATCTGTATTTGTGGAGAATTGAGGGCTGCTTTCAGTGGGTAAATCAGTGTGATTGCTGTTTAATTAATGAGCTCGTGCTGGAGCTCTGGCCACTGAGGTGGGAGGGTTTGGTTGGGGCAAGGGAACCTTCCTCAGGCAGGAGAGGAGCCAAATTTAAATCCAATAAGCAATAAATGGGGTGTGCTCTCCCAAAAGTCAAGCTTTCCACAAGGCTTGCTTATTAAAAACTAACAAATGTAAAAATTACTGGTCAGCTGGGAAGAAGGAAGAGGATAGTTTGTGTCGTAATTTGCTGCTCACAATGCAGCAAACATTATTATCATTTTAGAAGGGCTGTTTAAAATTGAAGAGGGAAAAACCTGGATGGTACCAAACAGCCAGAGCTTGACAGCCTGTTTTCTGTGTGGAATTAAAGTCACTTTTTCTACAAAGGATCATAAACCTATATTTTAATGACCCATTTAATAACAGCCAGATTATTTGTTAGCCCATCTCTCATTTCCCCAGAAATATAATGCCTGTCTTTCCCTTAAATCCCAGGCATTCCTCAGAAAACTTCCCCAGCCTGGGCTCACAGCTGGCAGCAGCAGAGGAGCCCAGTGCAGTGGGTGGCAATTGCACTTTTTTGGACACTCTCTCCATCCAGAGTTTCCAGGCAGCCCTTCTGCTGGTGGAGAGCTATGGAATAACTCCTTTGGGAGGTAGGGCAAGGCATGGATGTGCTTTGCTAGGAATGGGCCAAAGCAAGGAGAGCCTCTGGAAACCCTCTTGCCCAACAGGGTCACCTTCACCCAGGGCTTGGATGTCTCCAGGGAATCTCTTTCCTTTACATGTTTATGCCTGTGGATATTACACAGACTTCCTGTTGTGCTCCCTTTGATGCCCAGACAGTTTCTCCTTAACTGCAGGGCTGCAGCCTCACATTTTGAGAAGAAAAAGGGAAATGTGGCTGTGCCACGGGATTGCATAAGGTTTATCCATCTCTCTCTCCTGGCTGGATATTCTGGCACGTACATGTGCAAGTGAGTTGAACAAAGTCCAGCAGATTTTTGCTGGTTACATTGTCATCCAACACTTCCAGCTGGGAGCCTTGAAATTAAATGTGTCATGTCTCAATGTGAGACTGATTTCTGGGAGCCCCAAATACACGTCCTGCCTTCCCATCCTGGAAGGGCCCAGGGCAGGGAACCCTGCTCCTGTCACCCCCAGTGCCATTTGGGAAACAAAGGCAGCAGCCCAGCTGTCCCTTATTTTGGTCAAATTAATCTCAAGATGGAGGGGAAAAGCTGAGTTTGGCATCTGGCAAGGCTTTGATTCTGGGAACTGGAGTGCAAAAAAAGGGGGAAGTGTGTCAGACACTAAACTTGCATAAAATAACTCAGATGGCTCACTAAAGCAACTAGTGGGAGACACCAGGGCAGGAAATTTTAGAAGCCTTTCAAGACAGAAATGTGGAACTCAGTTTTGGTGGTATGAAAGGCAGGAGACTTTCTGTGGAGAGCCATCCCAAAACCCCAAATCAAAGCTTTGTGTTAGGAGATGTTTCCCCAGACAGCACCTATTTCATTTTGTGGAAGGTTTCCTTCAGTTTTATTTGCCTTTCTGAGCTATCTCATAGTCTGGACAATGTGTGTTGAAAGGGAAAGCCAGGGACACTTTCCCTTAGGATTCCTTAAAAACCAACACAGTCCTTAGGGAGCACAGACCTGGGGCACCAGGAGGACAGGACAGCATCAGAGCTTGGTTAAACACCTTGAAAGAAGATCTACATTTATAATTATTATATGAAATTCAGTGTTGCTGTCTGAGGGTCTGGGTTTCAGAGAAGAAATCCAGCACTTAAAACCTCTACTGTTGCCAGAGGCGAGGTGTTTTAAAGTGCCACCCCAGCAGAATGACCCTCTGGGGGGAAAAAAGAAGAGCTTAGAAACAAATATGGATTTTTTTTTTTTTTGCTTAAACCTTTTTCCTTTATTTTCACATGTTACTTAAGTCCTCCAGCAGCACGTGGGGCAGGTGGTTGTTCCAGTGCTGGCTGGAGCCAGGACTGGGAACAGTGGGGGCCTACTTGAGATTATATACTTTTTTTAATCCAGTTTCTGCAGCTAAACCTTCCTTCCAGTTCCTGTGGCCTCACAGTGCAGTCTCTCCAGACAGGCTTTCCTCTGGTCAGGCTTTGTAGAGAAGCAGTTTAAGTTTAAATACACTCACACCAGCCTAGTGAGGGCTTTTGGGTTGGGTTTTTTTCCCATTTATACAGCAAAAACTACTGCCTAAGATTGATAGCTCCATGGATTGTTCTTTCCTAGAGGTGGGAATAAAGCCACCACTCACTTCTTTGCTGCCAGTCTGTGGAGAAAAGGGAAATAATTCCTTCCCACTCTTTATTTTATTGCAAGGTTAACCTGGGCTGCCTGCTGGGGGAAGGGTGGATGAGTCCCTGCTGCACCTACTGGCCCTGGGTTGCAACAGGAGAACCAGGTTTTGTTATTTTTTTATTTATTCCCAGCCTGCTGGAATAGTTGCTTCCTAGAGTATCCCCTTTGCAGCGCTGTCAGAAGGAGCTGCCTTGCTGATCCAGCCTGTCAGGAGAGGTCCCCCCACCTGGTCCTTGCTGTGGGGCTGACACTTCCTTCTGATTTGGCAACCAAAAGGGGAGGAAATAAATCTGATTTGGTGTCTTCTACCATTCACCTCGACCACTCAGCTGTCCCCCACAGCTCCTGTAGCCACACAGTGGGAGGGTGAAGGCTTTGGGGAGCTGCTTGTGAGGCTTGTGCTGTCCCCTGTGTCACAGTGACCATGCAGCAGGTGGCCAGGACGGTGGCCAAGGTGGAGCTCTCGGACCACGTGTGCGACGTGGTGTTCGCACTCTTCGACTGCGACGGTGAGTTGCCCCCAGGCCCTGGGGAGGGAGCCCAGCCAGGGGAACAAACACAGGGGGGAAATGCTCTTGCCCTGCTGCCTTCTGCTCCTTGGCCAGGAATCTGTACTGATGCTCCTGCCTTCTTGGGAAGGGCATCCAGTGGAACCCACCTGCCAAGAGGTGGATCTTGAAGCGCTGAATGGGGGGGGTTGGTGGGTGTGGCTTTTTGTTACACACCACCCCTTCCCCTCGACCCCCCCAAACTCTAGTTTGTTTAACACAACTGCTGTGCTCCAGTGTTGGAAACAAGCCAAGCTGGGACTTCTGTTTCCCAAATCCTGGATGAGTATCAGATTAATTACTTAATGGCAAGGCTGTGCCCTGCTGGGAAGCTCCTTGCCTGGCTGGCCCCAGCGTTCCGAGATAGGTTTTTGCCACACTGAAGCACTCCTGGGTTGATTTAATGAAACGCACTGCAGTCTTTGCCACCAAGGGATGATGGCAGCCATTCCCACTTGGAAAGCAGGAAATCCTGCATTTGCCCAAAACTGTGCAGCCAAAACCAGAGTCCTTGCTTCCCCAGCACACTGCGATCTGGCAGCTCTGAGTGGCACGTGGTGGGGCGTAAATATGAACATTAAAAGATAGATTTAATTATTTTACTACTCGTCCCACTTGGTTTCAGCCCCACCTGCTTCTTTGCACCTTCCCAAGGCCACATCTCTTGGTTTATTTTCCTCTGTGCTTCAGTGCCACTTGCTGGTACGATTTTCAAGCCAGACCATCAGGCTGGAGCGAGCCAAAACATATCCCTGTTTGCATGCCCTCAGAGGAGAATCCACTAAATATTTTGATAGCAAACCTCTGAGGGGCAAGACTTGGGTTGCCAGAGGAGTCCCCGTAGGAAGGAATGAAGTGGAAAAGCAGGCACAGACCTCTTTTGTTTATTATTTTGGTGCTTTCACTCCATCAGTGTTTCCAGACATTACCGTGTGCACATCAAACACCTGCAGCACCAGAGGGAATTTTACTCACCTCTTGACAGTTTGCTGGAACTTTGCTGCCCAGGGCAATATTCTTAATAACCTCACTAAATTTTCTTGGCATCTGCTTTTCTGCCTCCAGCACTGGCTCTGCAAGACGTGGCAGTGCCAAGGCGCTGAGCAGGGCAGCATCCATAGAGTTGGGATTTAAACACTGTGCCTCAGGAACCCTTGCTCAGCAGGATGCTTTGGGAGGTGGAAGCCAAGTGTGATTTCAGTCTCTGCAGGGAATGGCACTCATGCTGCCCTTTAAACATTGTCATTTCCAGGAGGTTGGAGGTGAGTTCCTAATGACTGTTCCTCCTCCTCACAGGGAACGGGGAGCTGAGCAACAAGGAGTTTGTTGCCATCATGAAGCAGCGCCTGATGAGAGGCCTGGAGAAGCCCAAGGACATGGGCTTCACTCGGCTCATGAGGGCCATGTGGAAGTGTGCCCAGGAGACAGCGTGGGATTTCACAACGCCCAAGCAGTAGCGGGTGGGGAAGGAGCTCCCGCATCCCGTGGATCAGCCCTGACACCACTGCAGGGTGGCACCGGGCTCTGGCTGTCCATAACAGGAGGTGTTTGTAAACCCAAGTTAGAAATTCCAAGACTCTTGTATTTGCAGCTTCTGCTTGCTGCTGGCTCCTTTAATATTCTTCTGTCTCAGGAAGAAGGACTTGCAGCACCGGCACAGCTGGGCACCCAAATCACCTGGATGTAACGCCATGACTAAATGGCACCGGGGTTTTCTTCGTGAGTAGATTGCTCCCAAGGAAAGATTCCTGCAGTTGCTGGACCTTCCACCAGGATTTCAGCCAGCAGAATGCTCTGTGCCCCTTGGGCAGAGCTCTGGGTAAGAGCTCCTGGCTCTGGTGCCCTTCCTGCCTTGCAGGAGGTCCCTGCTGAGGTTCCGTGACGGAGAGCCCTCTCCGTGGGGAATTTTAAGGGGAACAGCCTTGTTTGCTGAGCTCTGTAAAATGTCATGTAAAGATGTTGCTCACAACACCCATGGCTCATGGCTCGTCTCTNCGGGGCTTGGAGCAACCTGGACTGGTGGAAGGTGTCCCTGCCCATGGCAGGGCTGGCACTGGATGGGCTTCAAGCTCCCTTCCAACCCAAACCAGTCTGTCATTCCATGATTCATATTGGGATATTGATCCTGCTACTGGAGCTCCTTCCATCTACTGTCCCGTCCATCCCCTCCTTTCCCAGCTCCATTTGTGTGAGGGGTCCCTGTGCTGTCACATATGTCACACCCCACAGCCCCAGCACGGGGGTGCAGGTTTGGCCCCTCCTGCCTGCAGGCAGGGCTGTTCTCCCTCTGTGCTGCCCCTGTGCTCCCCATGGACAGCCTCCATGGAAATACCACCACCCTCTCCCTAAATTCCCCTTGGGAACTGAGCTAAGGCTGTGCCAGCCCTGTGAGAATGAAGCTCTGGAACAGCCCCGGGCAGCCTCAGCCCTCCTTGGCATCTCCTCCCTTCAGCCTTTCCCGGGCACAGTCCCTGGAGCCAGGAGCTGTAGAAAAAGCAGGAATCTTTCCCAGAAGCAGGGCTCTGAGCCCAGAGAATTCCTGAAGGGGTTAATCCTCCCCGCCCACACCAGGGCCCCAGGGTGCCCCTCCACAGGCAGCCCTTCTGGGGGGCTGTGGGGCCTGCTGGGGGGATCCCCATCCCTCCCAATCTCTCTCTCCCCCCGCGGTTCCCTTTTCTCTCCCCTGGGAATTCCCTTTCTCTCCCCCNGTGGAAATGAGGGGGAGGGAAAAACCCCCCGTGATTTTCCGGGGATGGAAAGACAAAGGGGATAAATCACTTCTAGAATACTTTGCTTCCCCAGCACAGCAAGGACGTGGAGCTGCTAGAGTGAGCCTGGAGGAGGCACCAGGATGGTCAGAGGATGGAGCAGCTCTGCTGGGAGGAAAGGCTGGGAGAGCTGGGATTGTTCAGCCTGGACAGGAGGAGCTTT